>JARYGA010040895.1:0-16660 GCA_030545235.1 Helianthus tuberosus | reverse complement strand
ATATACTCATGTTACATGTATACGTATGTTATTCACTACATCGTATGTAACACATGTTACTCATGTTACATGTATATGTATGCTATTCACTATATATGTGCCTTCTTTTTATTCACTACATCGTATGTAACACATGTTACTTACATGTTCCACCATGTACTGCAATTACTTACGTAAGATGTGTAACACATGTTACAATTGCTTATTGTTTCCAAGTAACATTAAAGGTATGTACCTTGTTTTCTACTTCATCCTGTGTAACACACGTTACACTTGTTAATTAGTATCAAAGGTTACAATTGAAACAATATGTTGACCACCCAATGCTCGTCTACTACTTTTCTTACAATTGGTAATGAATAAAACATGTTAACTAATAACACATGTAACTGATAACTGGTAACCAAATACATTTCCCACCATAATTATTTAACATCCAGACACCAACATATTACAGAGAAGACCAGAATGGTCATATTGTATTTTGGGTTATGGCCATAATTTATCCCATTCATCGTCCGTTTCTTCTCTTTCTTTATCCCATTCATCGTCCGTTTCTTCGTCTACTTTCTTTCGCTTTTTCGGTATCTTACCAGTTTGCGATCTTGTTACTCTCTTTGTTGCTGCAAATAAAACAGGTTTAACACATGTTACTTAATTTCATTAAAATAAAACAGGTTACATAATATGTTTTTGATAAAATAAAGTCAGGTTTAACATATGTTACCTATTTTTATAAAAATAAGACAAGTTTAACACTTGTTACATAACTTGGAAAAATATGAGAGCTTAACACATGTTAACTAATCTGATAAAAATAATACAGGTTTAACACATGTTACATAATTTGATAAAAAAAAGACAGGTGTAACACATGTTACACTAACATGTTTACCTGATATGAGAGGTTTAACACATGGTAATAAGACAGGTTTAACACACGTTTACATCATTTGATAAAAATGAGACAGGTTTAACACATGTTACACTAATATGTTTACCTAATCAAGGAGGTTTAACACATGGTACCCTAATAAGAAGGTTTAACACATGTTACGCTAATATATTTATATGCTTTTGAGCCCTTAGACTTCTACCCTAATATCAGAGGTTTACCTAATTTGTTTTTGACAGAAAACAAGGCAGGTCTAACACATGTTACCTAATATGTTTTTGATAAAAAAATATAAGACATGTTTAACACATGTTACAAATCAATAGTTTTAACGTGCAGTTGGCAAGTTGGCAATCCAAAAAAAAATAATAATAACCCGAGACTGTTTCTACTCAAAATAACTAACACTTCCTAGTCGCATTCAAAACAAAAATCACCATCGATCGGACCAAAAAACACCTACCGATTGGAAAAAAAACATAAAAATCAACATTAACACTTTCTAGTCTCATTCAAAACAAAAATCACCACCGATCAAATCACACACCGATAGGACCAAAACACCTACCGATCGGAAAAAAAAACAGAAAACCCAACATTTATCCGATCAAACCACCTACCGATCGGAAAAAAGAAAAAATCATCACCGATCAAAACACCTACTGAAAAAAAATCGAACTAAACTTACTTGCTTCTGCACTTAGTTCTTGCTTTCTTCCATTTCCGGCAACTTTTACCGGTCAGATCATCTTCTCCGGTGCCCCTTTTCTTCTCCGGCCAGATCATCTTCTCCGGTCAAAACACATTTTTTTCCGGCAACTTTTACCGGTCAGATCATCTTCTCCGGTGCCCCTTATAGTTCTTTCTCCGGCTTCTTTCTTCTCCGGCTTATAGTTCTTCTCCGGCGAATCAAACTTATAGTTCTTTCTTCTCCGGCTTCTTTCTTCTCCAGCTTTTTTACCGGTCAAATCATCTTCTCCGGTGCCCCTTTTCTTCTCCGGTCAGATCTTCTCCAGCCAGATCATCTTCTCCGGTGGGTTTTGGGGTAGAAGGAAGGTCTGAGAGAGAAAGAGAGAAAGGGTTGGATGAGATTTTTGAAATGAGTTGGGGAGTATTGGTTATAGGTAATTGTTCTTCTCTCTCCTTTTCATATCATGCATGTCTAATCAATATGAATATAATATATAATATCATAGGTAATTTTACCCATATGCCCTTGAAGTAACTTTATTGACTTTGTCCCTCTATTTAATTTAATTCAAAAAGGCTTTAAATTATGTGAGCCATTGGATGATCTTGATCAATGGTCATAGATTGGGTTTCCTAGGTTTTCTAAGTAGAAATAAGTTTTCTATACATCCATCCCTATATATATATATATATATATATATATATATATATATATATATATATATATATATGCAAAATTAGTGTGCCCTATATGCAAAATTTCCTTGTCATTATGCATATGTTTTTAGGTTCTAGTTTCGTTAGGGATGGCGAACGAACAAAAACCCAACATGCAAACCTGAAATCCAAATCATTCAAGTATTATTAATTTTTTAAAAGTTTTTATGAGTATGAAATATCTTAAATAAACATTTAAAGGAGATTACGATTTTATATGTTATTAAAAATTCTCAACCCAACTTTCACAAATACTTTATTATATATTAGTAAGTAATAAAAAAATGCAAAAACAAATATCATCAGAATCTATTCATATGCATTATATGTGGTTTTAAATCTAAATAAATAATAAATTCTAGGAAGTGTTTAAATACATACTCTTCTAAAATAGAAACTTATAGAGAAGGGTATTAAAGGGTTTTCGATTGAACTCATTATAATGGTATTAAACTTTCTCGTCAAACTCTACGCCTAGATTTTAGGTTTTTTTTATCTTTTAGACTTTTTGCTTGTAGATTTTAGTATTTTTGTTTGAATCACTGTGTTTTTTTTTATTTAGCATTACGTTTTTTTTAAATTTCATCATTGCGTCTTTTCATGCGATTCATTATCTTTTTTTTTCTCGACATTGTGTTACATTTTATGATTTATTGTGTGTTTATACCCTCTTAGAATTAGGAGACTTCGTATGATAACTTAACCCATCAATTATAATCTAACTTTTCCGTGTTTAATGTATACATTTTAATTATACATATATACCTATTGTAAGATGTAATCGATTTCAGTTCATTAGACTGTCAACTAATATGCCCGCACAACTATTATTATAGAGGGACGAGTTATAATTAAAACAACTAAACATTAGGGAACTAATTAAATCTTGAGAACCACTTTATCACCACCAAATATTTAGAAGAAAAATGCTTTACGTAGTCTAGTTCTCTTAATAAATATAAAACATGTTAGATATTGGTGAGTGCGCTTTTCTAATAATGTATAGTGTTTTTACATTGATTTACATGTGAATACACTTTATTTCTACATACAATATATTCATTGGTAAATACTGAATAAGTCGTACTAACGTTGATTACGAAAAAAGGTAGGATGTAAAAAAAAATCATTAAGCAAATTTGATGGTCTAAAAGTGGTTCTTATTTTTGTAAATTATTCTTATATATTTAGTGGCTATCATATAAAATCCATCAACATATACATACATATGTATGGTTTTATGAAATATCATGGTTTTTTTATGGTTTAATGAAATATCATGGTTTTTATATTTATCATACATACAAGAAATCATATACAACAGTTTAAGAATTTAATAACTCTAAGCCCTAACTAAAAAGAATGGGATAGAGTGGGGGTTTAAGAAATCAATGTCAAATGGGTATGGGTATGGTTGTGTTGTTATGTGTTTGGATTTGAGGTCATTTGAAATCGGAAAGCCAACCCATCTTCAACTAAATTGTCTTGTAGCCATTTGGTAGGGTTTTCTATTTGTTTTTATGTCGTTGGAAGCTTCCAAGACTTGCAAGATTACCTTTTTATTCGTTTGTTGTGTGCCATTTGCCCACGTTGCCATGATCATATGGGAAATTGCAATTTATTTTAATTATGCATAGTGTTAGTTTGTTATTTTCCTACAAATTAGTAGTAGTGGGTTAGTTATTTTCCTTGAAATGTTATAAATAGCAAACTATGTTTAATGTTTTGTTTAGGAATGAAAATTTAGAAATTAGTCTGATTATCTTTCTATCATTCTAATCTGGTTTCCGTCTATTTTCTTTGGCCAATCGCTTACCGGTTGGAACCACATCATCATTCAAGAGACATAATGATGCCTAGAGATTGTATGATGATGATGATTCAATTTGTGATGATTACTTATACCAAGAGTCGATTATTGAGTTATATGAAAGAACATACATATTTTTGGCCAAAGGATTTTGAATTTATGGTGAAGATAGTCACTTAGTTATATAGTGACTTGTTAATATGAGATGTTATAACAAGTTAATAATATATTCTAAGAAAATAATGTTTATCCTCCTTTTCTTTATTTGTTTGGTTGTGTGAGCGGGTGAGAGAGAAAGGTCAATGCTAATAATTGGTTCTATACTTCTATGACATGTGGTTTGTGGGGATATAGTAAGTGAGCATTTGTTAAAAAATATGTTTACTACTAGTGTATATTGTTATATTTTAAAGATCACGGGTTGAATTCGTTTGCAGAACTAACTTTTATTATAATCATTTTAGAGATTTTAAGGAGATTAAATACTAATTCCACAATAGAACACGGAAAAGATGACAAACCTTTGTTAAACTGACTATAAAATAATCAAACATCTTGTTTTGAAAGATATCCAATTTTTAAAACGTCATACATGTAATATTTTAGTTTGATTAAACAAGTCTTCCCTACGAATACCTTTTTTAACATCATATACAAGGCACACAACCGACTAAAAAAGGAAAAGGTTGCTTGTGTGTCAAATTAAATTCATTTTTGAAGCCTCATCCTTTTCCATTTTTACTTTCTTTGTATGTGAGTAATTAAGCTGTGCATGTGGTCAATTTATGGTCACAATTATAATTAAAATTATATATATATATATATATTTATATATATATAGTGGAAGGTTCAAATGAGAAGAATTTTTTTGTAAGAAGAAAAAAGAATAAGTTTCAACCAATAAGAATGTTTCATTTTACTTCATTTAATATTTTCATTTAATTTTAATGTAATGGTATATTTGTAAAGTTACATAGATCATTAATATCTAGTCTTCCTTTTTAATAGCTAACTACATTAAATTTGTAACTTATTTTCAAAAAAAAAATATTTTTTCAAAAAAAAAAAAAAAAAAAATTTAGAGTGTAGGATAAATTACTAGGTGTGCAGGATAAATTACGAGTTGTGTAGGATAAATTTGAGCATGTGTAGGATAATTTTCGAAATGCGTAGGATAACTTTTTATTTGTGTAGGCAATGAAAATTAGCGTAGACAATAATAGTCTTTATGAGTAATTAATTACTTAAAGATTATAATAAATGGGATTAAAGAATAACTACTTAATATTTTACAATTGTACCATTTGTTCTTTTTCTTCTCAACTAAATTTTGTTCTCAAATGAACCTCCCCTATATATATATATATATGGTGGAGATACAATAGGAAGTTTATTTGGCTAGGAAGTGATCTTGACCATCCATTTAATTAATCAAGGGCTAAGATTAAATGAATGAAATTGAAGTGAAAAAAAAAAGAGGCGCGTGAGTTTGTTAGGGGCATTCTAGTCAATCCAGCACAATAGTTTCTCTCTCCTCCAATTCCCCCCCATTTTTTAAACGTTAATAACTTTTTCATACGACATTATTTTTTTTATAAAAATTGCACCAAAAAAACCAGCGTTTTTTATCTTTAAAACGAGTATACTATTGCTATATTTTCGAAAATTTTTTTTGAAAACCCAGTTGCGTAAAACGCAATGGAGAAAACCCAGCTGTGTAAAACGCAATGAAAAAAAAAACGTAAAAATATGACTTTTTCTAAAACGCAATGCACCAAAAACATAAAGAAATATCTTATTTCTAAAACGCAATGACCAGAAAACACAAATAAATGTCTTATTTCTAAAACGAAATAGCCTAAAAACACAAAAGAAAGTGTACTTTATAAAACGCATTGGACTGAATGTGTTTTACCTAAAACGCAATGCACCCAAAACACTTAAAAATGTCTTATTTCTAAAACGCAATGGCCTAAAAACACAAAAGAAACTGTTCGCTCTAAAACGCAATGAACTGAATACACATACAAATGGGTTTACCTAAAATGCAATGAGTAAAAACACTTCAAAAATGTTTTATTTCTAAATCGCAATGACCAGAAACTGTCTAAAACGCAATTACCAGAAACTGTTGTTCATAGAACCAGAAACTGTCTAAAACGCAATGACCAGAAACTGTTGTTCACAGAACCGGAAACTGTTGTTCACAGAACCAGAATCTAACTAAAACGCAATGATCAGCCAGGGGCTGCCGCCTTGGACCCCGCCAGGGGCTGCCGCCCCTGGGACCCCGCTACCAGGGGCGCTGCCCCCGGACCCCCGCCAAAATCGTAAAACGCAATGACTAAATAAAAAACCCAGATCGTAAAAATTAAATTAAAGAATTTCTTACATGGACTGAAATGATTTCTTCAACAATTGACAAAGTTTGAATGATTAAAACACTTATAAGCGCTCGAATCGAACGAATCGAGTGATTATCTCCAAAATCACCGGAAAAAACGAATGTTTTTATGAAATTAAACTGGGTTTTCTTCAAAAAAGCTGAAGAACACGTTGATCGGGTGTTTGAATCATTGATTTGTGATGAAAATCGCACTATAATGTAGTGGTTATTGAGATAGAAAGTGAAGAAATGGTTGAAGATGGTGGGTTTTGAAAATGGTGGGTTTTGAAGTTACTGGGTTTTGAAAAGGAAGAAGAAAGGGTTGGATTGACTAAAATACCCTTTTTCTTTATTTTAAATGTTGCTACATGTCCTAATCCTATTGCTTCCTAGCCAAAATAAACTTCCTATTTGATTTTTTCCCTATATATATATATATATATATATATATATAAATATAAAAATAGTAATAATACTCTCTTTATATGTTTAGGAAATTGTACTAACCGTACCGTGTACGAATTCTAACAAAA
The DNA here is from genome assembly GCA_030545235.1 of Helianthus tuberosus. Taxonomy (NCBI): domain Eukaryota; kingdom Viridiplantae; phylum Streptophyta; class Magnoliopsida; order Asterales; family Asteraceae; genus Helianthus; species Helianthus tuberosus. The sequence goes on along the minus strand of JARYGA010040895.1, from coordinate 9,629 downwards.
ATAACTTATAATATAACATACGTAATTAAATTGATTCAAACTATAATTTTCAACAAGAGTTTTAACTGTGTTTTCTTGTATGGTTAGTTGTGTAGTCTTCAACGAAGTCTTGAATTGCGTCTTTTTGTACAATCTGTTGTGTAGGCTTCAACGAGGTCTTGAACCACGTCTTCTTGTACAATAATTTCCTACAAAAAGAACAAACAAGTGTTAACGTTTGTGGCTGAGGCACGTGTTCAACACGCTTCCCTTAAACAGATTTCCCGTCTCTACTAAAGATGACGAGTCTGTCTCCCAGGGTACAACAACCAAAGCAGTCTGTACTGTCGAAAATGGCCATACACCTGAGGTTACACCGGATAAAATTATAGTGTTAGAACTTGTTGAAAAATAATGATACGAAGGTGATGGAATCGGGTATAGAAAACTTATCTCTCTGAATACGCAACACATGGGTCTTCAATTATTTTTTATTTTCCAAGAACTTTCCATGTATTCATGTATTTGTCTTTTGTCCAGTCTCTTGTATTTTTTCTTTCAAATGAGGCACATAGACTACTGCGTATAGAAGAACCATGTGTGGTGAAGAGGCTAACATAATTAGAGACATAAAACTCTAATAAATTGTTATAAATGAAACTCTACTCAAGAGTTTGTCTTCAATTCATCACATGAAAAGTCTTATTAATTATTGTAATTTCACTAAATTATAAATTAACTAAATATCCATTCACTAATTTTCCAACAATCCGCCATATGAATGGAGATCGTTCAAAACACATAAACTTCTTAATGGAAACTCGACAGCTGAGTATTGTCGGATTAGTGGGTGTTTCCTTTGATATTTTCGTTGTGAAGTGTACTTAGCCTCCTAGCGGTGTGTAGACGTGATGTCCTTGAACAAACCCCCATTTGTGTGGACGACAATACACTTCACACAATACTCTCCTTAGTCTGGCTATCCCCTCAAAGTCGTGTCCAATAATGGTCGTGGAACACTTTCCTTGTTCTGCGAGAGCTCTAGGTCTTGTGCCCCCAATTCCATTCGAAGCGACCCCACTTCTCTCTAACATAGGTGATTCTTCTTAAATCATTAAAAGCATCATGGTTACCATGATTAAACAAAATCATTTACCACATAAAATGCTTAGCATTACAGTTTGTCACTAAATTTCATAGGAATGGACTATGACGTATTTAAACACCCTTTTATAATTTAGGGGGTATATATAACCATATATACTAGCTTACGCATATCAGCTATGCCCCCATAGTGGCCACTATTAGACATATGAATTAGTTGTCATATTGAATTTAGATCTTGGAATCTCCAGTCAACTAAGTTAGGTTTCTTTCACATATCCTTTTTCCATGGGCGTTAGTCTCATTCCACAACTTGATCTCTAATACACCCTGAGAGTTCCGGATCCGACGGGTTCAGAGGGAAGTTTGGATAAGATATAGCTAATTTGGTAGAAATCTTGTAAGAATAGTTAAAAGTAGAAAGCTTCCATTAATTCTGAAAGAGCATACATCATCGACAGCATGGAGAGAACATCAGGCAATCTCTCCAGCCAAAACTCCAAAACTTAACAAATTCTAACACATGATCCCTATATATAGACATGAGGTTGGGACGGACTAACTAGTTCGTGCGGATGAGCTTGTCCATGCGGATGAGTCTCATCCGTACGAACGAGCTCTCGTCCACTCCAAAGCCTCATGTGTTCGAATCTAACACTCAACTATATAATATTCGACACACGCTTTATCTAGCCTATTCGCACAGTGATGGACATACACAATATGCACTAACACACCCTCAGGTTGTTGGATCCATAACATTATCTTTAACTTTATCAAGTCACTACAGATAACTTTATGCATTTGAGATCAATTGTCATGATGTGTTTTTAACTCGTAAGTTAATTTTTCCTATTGTCAACTTCTAAGACTATAACCTCAGTGGCCACCTGAATCTGGTTATAACATCTGTCTTTGAAAGATACACATGTCATTTAAGGTAAACATATCTCCATTATGCATTACGACCTTTATGCCATCCACTTGGTCGTGTTTTTGCAATGTTAACTTGGATTACAAAATCCTTATTTCCAAAATTTTATAATACAAATGCAAGACACGCCCATATTTAAGTGTTATGGATAATATTTAGATAGGGTAAGGAAAACCATTTCTACATAACCTTAGAGGGTTGTTTCTTAAATGGATCCTCCCCGAAATAAATGGGACGGGTATATCCGAAACCCGATGGGTATGGGCCGGGTATAAGACTAGTTTTAGAAATTTTCGCGGGTATGGGACGGGTATGGGATTAGGTGATACCCGACCGATTACTCAAAATCACATATCCGTTTATCCGAACTATATACCCGAATCATATACCCAACGTGTTTTTATTTATAAGTTTATATTCCTTTAACCATTGTCTATTAGTGCTTTATATTAGACTTTTAGTAGGTTCATTATATGAAAAAAAATTTTTTTTTGGAATATGTATTAGATAATATTATTTATATTTTGTATGTTGTTGGTGCATATTTCGTACGTCTTCCACTGTACGAATAGCTAGATAGAGTGTGTGTTGAATATTGTATATAAAAGGATCAGTTGGACACGGTGTTGATATTGTAAAGGTCCATCCGGACGGATAGACAAGTCCATCCGGATGAATGGACAACATTCTAGTCCATACTGTCACACCCCTTTCTGCGGCGGAAGCACAAGGTGTGATCATGAAAGGTTCTCATTGCATACGAAAGGTAAACACACTACATGCTCAAAAATAACTTCAAACATTACATTACTGAAAACATGAGTCAGGTGTTTACAACACGAGATAGCATATTGTCTTAAAAGTTACAACTTTATTTAACGATAAACAAAGCGACATCCACGAGCATGAGTAAGCCCACGCGCACATCCATCCTAGTTACCTGAAATACATGTGAGTTTTGGAAAAACGTCAACATAATGTTGGTGTGAATTCATGCAGTTTTTGTATTTCACGTTTATATACTTTGTATGAAAACATAGTTTGTGTCATGTTTAAATCAAGTTTTCATATATAAATCAAGTTTCATGTGTACACCACGTACTCATGTATATTTCAAGTTTTCTTGAGTACCCCACGTACTTAAGTATAATTCAAGTTTTCTTGAGTACCCCACGTACTCAAGTATAATTCAAGTTTTAATATGGTATGAATCTTATGTAAACAAAGTATTCCTGTAAGTATCAGGATTGTTAATGGGTTGCAAAGCCATTAACATGTGACACGACATAGGAAGTCACCAAACCTTAGGCATTTTCTAGTTGGCATATTTTGAGACACAAAAGCACTACTCGATACTCGCCCTCACCGAGAGTGTGGCTGCCCGGCACCCGTTAGATCTAACCTTTTGTTTTGCGGTCTAGGTATATTGTTGATTAATGGTGCTTATGTACCCTATTCGTGACACGATCTCTCGTATCATTTCTCATATCACATCATACTTGGTTCTCGTCCTCACCAAGTGTGTTTCTTGTTATCATACCATTTGTAAACATAGTAATATTTGTACATGTATTTCACCCCCGTAGTTATAAAACTGAAAACAGTTAAGAGAAAAGGGGGAGCATGAACTCACAACTTTGCGTTCCTTGCGTCGTAAACTTCACCGGATTTGCTTAATTAACGTCGTGACCTATACGCGTTTTCTTAACGTTAGTCACTAGACTTGCGTCGCACAAGTACAGTCACTCTCTTTTGTATTTGTATTGTTGTGTTAAAAATATTTTATATTTTTAACTAAGTATCTTACTTATATTATTTTCTCAAAAATTAATATAAGTATCTCGTGTTTTTGCACTTTGCACCCGAATTATGTACCTTGTATGTGTATTTTTGTGTTTATACTTCTCATGAGTATTTAGTGTATTTTTAAGTCTTAATACACTAGCACGTATAACACATACTATATACACTTAGCACAAAAGTTGGTGATCAAATAATATATATATTTTTCTCAAAAATATATACATACTTAATATCCATTTTTATTCTTGAAGAAATCCTCATTTCTTATCACCAAAAATTAGGGAAACCTTGGTAATATTTTTAAATACATTTTTAGGGAATAAGTTTCTGAAAAACTTAAATTTTTCTAAGTGTCAAAATTTATAAAAATTTTGATAGAGTTTCCCCTAAAAATGGAGGTTTCCCATGTTTTCAAAACATGTGTTTATTTTCTTTTAAATCAACAACAATCTCAACAACACAAACTTGTCAAAACAAGCATATACCACAACTTATGAACTTGAAAGTTTGTAAAAATATGTAGTAAGTTACTAACATATTTAGTGGGTCTCGTTATCTTTAAAAATAAGTTTAGTTTCTTAAAAACTTTATTTTTAAAGATCTTGAAGTTTCACAACTTCTAGTCATGATTTACCAAACATATTTCTTGTTAAATTTTTCTTGTGACACAAGTGTTTACTCACTTGTTTATTCACTAAAATGCTTTTAGTTTATGTAAGGTCCGGGTTTTAACAAAACTAGCATTTTCCGCTTGGTTCTTCCGAAAAACCCCTTGTAGATCTTTAGATCTACATGTTTAGAGTCTTATTTTACAAGAAAAATTACTTTTACTCAAGTTCATGTTTCATGAGTGGAAGGGTTCATCATCTTTCACATCTCTAGCACTAACATACTACTAGTTCATGTTCTTGAACATGATCTAGTATGTCTAGATGATGATCCATCCCACTTTTAGTAACAAACAACATCAAATAATAACAACTATACAAGATTTACATGATTTACACACATAACTACTTTTTATCCACCATTAATCAATTATGTTCAAGACTTTATGTTATGTTCTTTAGTGTTCATAATTTTTAACCATTAAACCACCTATTAACCACCATAAACAATAACAATATGAAGATTTGAAGCACTTACTACTAGTACAAGGCTAGGGAAGTTCAAGAGTATAAATGAGGTGGATAAAAGCAAATGGTGAAGGTCCTTCAAGTTCCGTCGCTTGCAACCTTCCTAAATAGGCTCGAGACACCTTAGAATCACCTTGGAATGTATTGGAATGGATTGAAGATGAAGGTGTAGGTGTAGGGAGGGGGTGCTTGGGCCGTGAGCTAAGGGAGGGTGAAGGAGAAGGTGTGGTGTGTTGTTATGAATGAGAAATGACTCGCAAGACTTACTTATAATCCATGTCTTGGGTTTTTCCATTGGTTTTTATGTTCAATACAAGGGAACAAGGTCTATTAATTTAACAAAAGAAATCACAAGGTGGATCCCTTGTCTATAATCGGTCATGGGGGGAAAGGGGGCATCTAGTTGCATTTCAATTCCAAGTTACCCAATCTAGTTACATGATAAGTGTTAATTTTAGTGTTAAGTGTTGTGACAACTCGTATTTCAGAACATATCTTTGTACTAAGTGTAGCACGTTTGAACACTATGTAATGTATGTGAACTTGGTGTGATTATCTGATATGTTGGTTTAATAAATGTCTATGAGTTAAATGTTTGGATTATGTGAATGTATGTATGTATATAATATGATAACATTAAAACGAGCCCAAACGCACAACACTTGGCCGATCGCACAAGCCTTTGGGCTTTGGTCCTCTCGGCCCACACTCTTTTGTAATCGAACCAAAGGGGAGCCCATGTAAAGGGTTCGGCCACTCCCTTTTATGCGCATACAAGCAACTATCATTGAGTTTTGCTTCTCATAACTTGCAAAACACTTTACACATCAAAACCCTAAATCTCTCCTCTCTTTCCCTCTGAAACCCGACCGCAACACCTCCATCTCTCTCTAAGCTTTCTATTCGGATCAATCCTTGTTCTTTCTCTAATCGGTTAGTGTTTTAACTATTTGCTTTCATGATTGTATGATGTTGTGCTATACATGCTCTACATGATGATGCAGGAATAATATATGATTGATGATGTTCTAGTGAATCGGATGTGTATGATGATGATAATCGGCTATCATGTCTTGTTTTCGGATTGTTTGCATGATGATTTAAGAACTGAATAAATGTAATCGGCTACATGAATGTTGAAATCGGATCAGTTGTATGGTCGAATACGAAGTATAATATGATGGTTTGAAACCCTTAATTGAATAGTTGAATGTTGTGAATTATTTGAATGTTTTGAACATGTCTAGGGTTCTTAAGAGATTGATGTTAAAACTATTGTTTGATCGATTAATTGTGTGAATGGAAACTGTTAGTTGTTGATTGATATCTACATAAATGGAAACAATATAACTGATTGCCATGATTTCGGATATTAGTTAACCGGTCGCACAAGATCAGATCATGCAAGATCTGATCTGATCGCACAAGTGCTGTCGCACAAGATAGGAACAATCACTTAGAGCACATTGTACAAACAGGTTATGCATGATCGCACAAGAGTTGTGGATCGCACAAGATAGTGTCGATCGCACAAGTCTTGAGCTTTACACTGTGATTGGACTTAACATGTTATTGGATCGAATGGCCCAACTCCGATCGCACAAGATACCCTTAGTCGCACAAGATGTTCCGTGTCGCACAAGATCAACTGGACCACACAAATTGAATTATGTTTACTTGTTTGGGCCGTATGCATGTTGGATCTGCTTGTTATTTGGGCCGGGGGTTTAACTGAATCGCACAACATGTTGTGGATCGCACAAGGCTGTGCTGAACGCACAACATGTTGGGCCGCCTGTTATTGGGCTTTATATTCTGAGTCATACAAGTTGGACATGATGAGTACTTGACTGTTAATGTTAATGTGTTAACATGTATTATGTGGTTGCCATGACTAATGTGTGTTCATAACCTGTTAAGCTATGTGTAAACATACGTGCCTTATTTGAACATAGACCTGACTTGTATGGTAACCATGTTAGGACGTGGTTGACCTCTAGCAGCTTGATTGACCTTTTGTTTATCTGCCGAGCTAACCTAAGGTGAGTTCACACTTTCTTCAAAGCATGGGATTCCCAGGGGTTGGGAATGGGTTAAGGAATATGGATTTCCTCGTCCTTTCTTGGGTAGGACAGTACGGGTTCAGGAATATAATTCCTCGTCCTCATGGACAGTTAAATTTCATTAGACCAAAACTCTATCACGAAGTCCCTCCTTTTTATATCGACTTAATCGCCGGGCCAATGGCGAGCGGGTCATTAGTTAGATAGCGCTATTTAGGTCTGACAAGCCTCACACCGTACCGCAGAGGACGGGCATGAACTAATGGATCTGGGCACGTCAATGATGATAGACATTGACAGTTCAGGGTACATAAACATGACTACAGTCAGCAGTCGATATGGTAACGAGTCTAGTAGTATATACATGGGGTAGCCCCCACGGCCAGAGAGCCAGATAATTAAACATGGGGTAGCCCCCACGGCTGGATTGCCAGAGTAAACGGGAATAAACAAAACACGTTTTCAACTATGGGGTAACCCCCACGGCAGGGATGCCAGTTAAAGGAAACTGTTTTTGGAACAACTTAAAACGAACACCCAACTGTGAACTCGCTCAACATTGTTGTTGACTCGTTACTACATGCTTTGCAGGTCAATAGGTTTAGCAGGAGCTTGCATGGGGAAGAGTCGTTGTGGAGCATGGACATTGAGTGTTCATGATAAACTTAAAACATTATTTACTTACGTCTCGGTTTTAGACATTAGGCTTCTGCTTGCAACTTAAACTATGTTTTGTTTGGACACCAATTGTATTGCGTTGGTTTTTATTATTACTTACATGCTTGTTCAATATGATTGGTGGCTTGATCCTGGTCAGTCACGCCTCCAAGCGGTGATACTCCGCATGTGGATTTTTGGGGGTGTGACAGATTGGTATCAGAGCCATTGGTTATAGCGAACTTGGTTTTAATAAGGGAAAACGTTTTTGTTAAAACCAGACTATAACCTGAACAGTGCTGAACGATCCACAACGACGCTTCACTCCACGTGCAAGACTCGACATTTTAGGTGATATGACTTATATTTACTTTGCCTACTTGCTAGCTGCATAGAACATTGCTCATGGTATGCTTAGTTAATATAACCACTGTTGCTAGAACACATGTGTGCTTACTCTCTTCTGTCATCGCACTTTCACGAACCTCTCTTACTCATGTTTCCCTTGATATGAAGATCATGGCTGGACGCATTAACATGACTCAAGCCCAGTTGATGGCTCTGATTAACCAACAAGTTGCTGCGGCACTTGCAGCCGCACAAGCAGGAGGTATATCCTGCAGTCGAAACTTACTCTAGGATCCTTAGATCCTACTCTCGTGAACCAACCTTTGTGTTAAACTTTGTTCTTTCTTACTCTCACGACAGGTCAACCTGCACAACCTCCCATGTGCACTTTCAAGACCTTTATGGACTGTCGACCTGGTACCTTTAGTGGTACTGAAGGAGCTGTCGGTCTCCTCCACTGGTTTGAGAAGCTCGAATCCGTCTTTGAAATGTGTGAATGCCCTGAGGCTCGCAGGGTGAAGTATGCTACGGGTACTCTCGAGGGTGTAGCGCTCACGTGGTGGAACGCTCAGGTCCAAATGCTGGGGTTGGTTGCTGCTAACGCCACCCCATGGAACGATTTCAAGGAATTGATCAAAGAAGAATACTGTAGCCGTGATGATGTTCATAAGCTGGAGGTAGAATTTTACAACTTAAAGATGACGGGGTCGGAAATTGAAGATTATACAAAAAGATCGAACGAGTTGGCCATCCTGTGTCCCACTATGGTAGACCCTCCCATCAAACGTATCAAACTGTGTCTCAAGGGTTTAGTGCCAGAGATTCAAAGTCACGTAACCTCAGCAAATCTAGGCACCATTCAACAGATCATCAAGTTGGCTCATCGTCTCACGGATCAGGCGGTGGAGCAGAACAGGTTTCCAAAGCGCATTAGTGCTACTACTTCTGATACTCCCAGCGACAACAAGCGTAAGTGGGATGGTACTTCAAGCAAAGGTTCAACTTCTGTTTAGTCTCAGTCTCAGCAGAGAAGGACTGGCGACTACAAGATCCCTAGTCAGCAATCATCTGGTAGCCAAAGTCAAGGTGGGTACAAGGGAAAATCACCCCAAATTCAATTGCTGTAACCTACACCACAGCAGGCCATGCACCAGGAGTAACTGTCATCGGTGCAACAAGCCAGGCCACGGCGCAAAGGATTGCAGAAGTTTAAACCCCGCGAATCAGATTCGTCATCAACAACAAGCCCACAGAATCAACGCCAGCAGTAGTAGCAGCAAGGTAACAACAAAGGGTGCTTTCAGTGTGGAGCTGAAGGCCACTTCAAGAGAGATTGTCCCCAACTGAACCAGAACCAGAACAACAACAACAATAATAACAACCAGGGGAATGGAAACAACGGGGGTAACAACGACAATGGTGCAAGGGGTCGTGTGTTCGTTATTGGCCAGGGTGAAGCGAGGAATGATCCCAATGTTGTGACGGGTAAGTTCCTACTGGACGACTTTTATGTTACTGTCTTATTTGATTCGGGTGCCGATACTAGCTACGTGTCCTTAAAAGTTAGTCAAATGCTTAAACGTACCCCAACACTATTGAACACCA
>JARYGA010040894.1:0-22170 GCA_030545235.1 Helianthus tuberosus | reverse complement strand
TTAAACATGATACTATATGATGCTTGTTAATCTCGTATGTTATGTAAACTTTTAGTTAATTGTCCCGTTTTAAAACATGAATGAATAGAAAATGCCAAAAATATAAAGCTAAATAAAAGTAGAGGGGCCTATGTTGTTAAAATTGAAACTTAAATTGATAAAACAAATAAAAAACAAACCAAACACCCCAAAAGAGGGGTCTGGTCGATCAGAAGCAGGAGGAGGTCGACCCCCATGCTCCAAACGCTAAAAATTCACTAAACTCCCAAATTGAAGGTCCAAATCTGATCAAAAACAAAAATCAAGCATAGATTATTGATCCTCATCACAAGAGGATTACAAGGTATGTAAAATTTGATGAAAACTCTCAACTCGAAATTCTCATGAAATTGGGAAGAATATAAAAACTCAGCATTCATGATTGGGCGCTACCGTAACTTACGGTAGCCACCGTAAGTTACGGTGGCCACTAGGTAACAGTGGTCTGCCGTAAGGCAGGGGAAAACCACCGTAACGTTTTTACTTGCTACCGTAAGTTACGGTAGACACCGTAACTTACGGTAGCTGCTGTACATTTGTTTCTTGTTTTTGCAGTTTTGCCGATTCTTTCCCTACGTCACCGTAATTAAATTTCGAACACGTTTATCACATGACTAAAGCTATTTACTCATATCTATATTTTACCAACTATAGCGTTTCGCTTCCCTTTCGAGGGATTGCTTACGCAATAATCTACATGCTTGTTTCCAAGGTTTCAACTTGGCTTTTTATACTACTTGACATGCTTAAGATCCGAACTTTAACTCCCTTATTAGGGGTTAAATTTCTCAACTAATTTAGCGTGTCCGCTACACGGCTTACTGTAACACCCCTAAAACGGGTTTGGTAATCATACTCCGTTAATACCGAAAGACGGGTAAAGTACCGTAAGCAGTAAAGTTAACCCGGTAAATATTTGGATTTAATAAGAAATCCTAATAATTTAAATACAAGCGAATCAAAGAATTAAGGAATTGAGTTTATAAGAACCCGAGTCAACGGGACTTAAAATAAAACGGGTTTTTAGCTCCCGGAACCCACCAAGTTAACTAGGTAAAATTAACCTAGCTACTAATGGGTAATTAAATAATAAACTATGAGTTATAGTTTCATTTATGAATCTCTAAACTTGAGGGACTAAACATGGGCAACTAGGATAGTGTTTTATTAAAACACTTAAAAAAATATATATAGAAATGAATACACACACATACGTATGCGACCAGGGGAAAGCTCCATGGGAGCTCAAACCCTAACTTCAACAAATCAACAAAATTGAAGGATCAAACCAAGTCCAAATCGAAAATTGAGCATAGATTAGTGATCCTCATCACAAGGGGGTTACAAGGTATGTAAAATTTGGTGTTAATTCTCTGTTAGAAATTCTCATGAAATTGGGAAATCTGAAAATTGATGTTGCATGTTTGCTATTTGAGTAGATTAGGGTTGATATGGTGTCTAGGAGTAAAACCTAGACAATAACATGTGAAATCATGGCTAAATTCTGAAAAAGTTCATGAACACATTGAAGGTGATTCATGGGTTTTATGAGAAAATGATGAACACTAGGATGTAGAATGCTAATCTAGTGTAAATTGATGCATAGAAACTGATTTCTGAAAATATGATGTGTGGTTCATGAACACTAGACATGGAGGTTTGATTTGTGGTGTAAATCTTGGTAAAAATAACTAGTTATGAACTAGTTAATAAATATGTAAAATTTTGCCTGCTAGGTGTTTGTTAAAATGCCTAAACGAAGCTAAAATGTTGAAATTCCATGTGAAGTGTGCATTTTAGTATGTTGATAGATCAATTGACTTCTAGGAAGTCAAACTAACCAATGATTTAATCAAGTGATAAAGTCGACATAAGACCCGTTAGATGGAATAGTCATAATTGATAATGACTAATTTAACCATCTTATGAATTATGATGATAGTTTGACGCCTAACGAGCTAGGTGGAAGCTTGAAGAGTGAGCGGGTCAAACGAATCAAGTGTGAAGTAAAAGCGTATTTCGGATGCAAGGTAAGCGACGCTTACATCCTTTTGTAGAATATGCATTATTTTGTAAACTATAAATGCGATTAGTGTAATATCCGAATTAAGGGTTCCGATGCTATTAACATGAGTCGGAACAAAAATAAATGATAAAAACCATGGGTCATGGTGAAAAGAGGCGAAACGGTAATTTAGTCATATAATGACTAATAACTAAGGAGTTTGCGTTAAGATCATTTTAAAGTGCAACTAATACCGAGAAAATGAGTAAAATGGAAATTTAGTCACGCATCGACTAAAGCAAATTATAGTTAAAAAGGGGCACCCGTGGCGTAAGCCGAATGGGTAAAAGTATAAGAAAATAATTTAAGAGAAAAAGGGGTCTAGTGGCAAAAATCCGAAATGGGTCGGACGAACAAATTGGTAACTATTAACCATGTTTTGCTACTTATGAAAATGCTTGGTTTTATAGGTCAAACGGGTCAAATGGTGTGATAACACCATTTGACAATATCGATTAATGTGGTTGTTAAGCTTTGTGTTAACAGGAGCGATTAGCGATTCGGACAATTGCGTCGCCATAGAATATGTGATAATAAAAGCGAGGTATAAATTGGGTCTATTTGTTAACCCGAGTCAGGTACGCCATTATAAGGATGTAGTTAGAAGTGATATTTTGGTCAACTATTAGTGAAAGTCCTTCGTTACAAAAAGAAAGACTAAAATCGACCAAAAAGCCCTTGATGGGTCAATACGGGCAAACGACCCTTAGAGGTTGTTTAGAAATTTATATTATGACCATTCAACCCTCGGATGCGTATAAAAGTTGTAGGAATAAACTCCCTAGGGTTAAGCGCCTTAAAATGCGTCTTGCCGTAAAATGACATATCCGAGGGATAAAATTTGGAATAAGTATTTAAGTTCGATAAATCCACCACAATTATAATTGTGGCGGAAGACTATTCAATATAAATGGGTGGACTTATGTTGCATACAAGGGACGAGCGTAAATTAAGCTTAAAAGTACATAAATACCCTTAACGGGTCAAAACAAGCATTTAAGCGTAAACGGGCTTTTATTATGTAAGAAACCCGTGATTTGAGATTAACAAGATAGGCGACATTGAAACTATGAATTTCATAAGTTTAAAGATCAAGTAAACATGTTTGATGATAAAAACATGAACGGGTCAAAAGTTGGTAAAAAGGGCATTTAGCCGAAGACATAAAGGTCTGAATTTTTGTTAAACCGGATGTTGGAATTTGACCTCATAAGGTGGGAAATCAAATTACAAACACGTAGGAAGAAACGGTAGGTCAAACGGACAAGCGGTTTGAAAGATACGCAAGTTTTCGTGTCATAAAGCGGCAAAATGGAAAGCTGGAATGCAGGAGCCACCGTAACTTACGGTGCCACCGTAAGTTACGGTGGAGCCAAAAGTGTTACGGTAGGATACCCCTGATTTACGGTAGGGGAAATTAACAATCAGAGGCCACCGTAACTTACGGTGCCACCGTAAGTTACGGTGGAGTCCAATTTGAAATAAATATTTTTGGATCATGAGATTTCCATTGGGGTTTCCTTCCATTATCATTTATCTTGTCTTCTACCGTTATTTGGATTATCAAAACTAATTGTTAAGTTGGTTTTGAACACAGGTATACGTCGAGAGCCCGGATGAAGATAAAGTGTCGAGCAAGAACCGAACACATGTTAAATAAAGCTTCCGCAAGTTGTTTCGTTCGTTATTCTAAAAACGGCGAATTAAATCGCATTATGTTATATGCCTATAAAATTGTTAAAAAGTTTTTTTTAACAAACCCGTATTTTCAGTATAATCGTGATTGTAATTACATGATTATGAGTTTAAATTATACTATAAACGTTAAATAATAACAAGGGCGTTACAAGTTGGTATCAGAGCCTTGGTTTAAGATATTCAAGTATGGTGGGAAAACTATGCTTGGACTTAAACCTTATGCTCTTAATAAAGATTGGTGTTCGGTTCGTGGCTTGATCGCAAATCCGGTAAGTACATGTATACTAAAGTGTTGTAAACAGCACATAGGGCTATCGTGTGATACACGATACCCCAATTAGAAGGATTGATATGGTTGATGAAAACACGCGCGTCGACACGTATGGTAGAAAAGCCTAGTATTATGATACGGGCATTTAGTAAAGTTGACATTACTAACTTTTGTGAATGTCTTGATTGAAGGACACTTGCACTTAAAGATGACAAGAGTTGAACAAATTAAGGATATGATAGAAGAACGGTCCGAAGTATGACAAGATGAGCATGCTCACCAAGGACTAAATCGCGTAACGACCGCGAACAAGGTTAATGGCAAGGAACGCCCGTCGGGGCAAGCATTACCAGGTGCACACATTAAATTTAATTGCACAAATAGTAATATACAACAAATATGTAGAAATTGAAAGTTGCATATGTAGATTAAAAACTTGGAAAAACCCGAATAGAAAATGTATTCGGGATATTGTTTCCAAGAGAAACAAATAGAGGCATTACTTACATAGGGCGTGATGTGAAAACTATAAAAAGGTCATGCGTGTCATATGTTAATCGCTTACTCTGGCCAAGTAAGTAGTGGCATATGATACCATGAACTTCTTATGGCGGACACGTTTACATCCGATGTAGTAAGGGCGGGGTGAATGGGACTAATTAAAAAGTACCCAAATGAATCAGATAAGAAAAATATTTGATAGTAATGTAAACGCACAACCGAGTGACGGAAGCGTATTACATTAGGATAATGAGCCCGAGTGAAGGGACAAAGAAGCATGTAAAATGATTTAGACAAGTATTGGGAGGGAGTGTACTTACACTCGAACCCAGAAAACGCAAGCATGTAAAATGATTTAGACAAGTATTGGGAGGGAGTGTACTTACACTCGAACCCAGAAAATGCAAGCATGTAAAATGATTTAGACAAGTATTGGGAGGGAGTGTACTTACACTCGAACCCAGAAAACGCAAATATGTCCCTTAACGGGTCGTTTTTGTAAAACGTCAAACTTAAGGACAAAGTAGGAATATAAAAAGCGAAACGAAGTCATAATGCATACCGTAAGGGTTGCAATAATAACGACTTCGGTAAAACACCCGGTTGGGGGGTAAGGATTGAAACACATGCGTAGACCACGAAACGGGAACTCGAATGGAAAGTTAAAAGACTTGGGTTTTGAGTCATGACTAAAAGATGACAAGATAAAGTAAATAGAAGTTTTTGATAAATCATGTTCAACTATTTTAAAGTTGAACGGGTCGAACAAATATTGAAGTTTGACATTCATAAGTGACGAATTTTCACACGAACAAGTTAAACGGGTCAGATAAAACGTAACATTGGAAGGGATAATGAGCCCGGTAATGGGACGAGATTGAATACAAATATGGGAACAAACCAAATAAAGGAAAGCGCGAGTTATTAATGAACCCATGTAATGGGTCGGAAATTAAATATGAATTGATTGCAGACGCGAATCACAGTCGGATTGAACAAAATTTCGATGCAAATTAAACATGACGTGACACTATCACGGTCAAGAAATGCAATGTGAAGTGGAATCACATTATAACCAGGCGAGTGGTAAAAAGTAACTGGACTAATAAGCCTAGTTAGTGAGACCGGTTAAGGTCATTTAAATAAAATTGGTCGCTTGTAAGCGGTGGATTCAATATAACTGAATCGAATAAATGAGAATGAAAAGAAAAGAAATTGTTGCTAAAAGTGAAAGATTTCACTAAAGGCTTTTAAACGGTTCAAAGTAACGGATTCATAAGGAATTCGATAGTATATGAAAGCGACGGATATCTCGCTAAGTTAACTAAACTAGTGGAAATAACGAGATTATGTTATTTCGAAGTTACACTATGTCGTAGGAGATATGTAGACAATTAGTAACCAAAAAGATGTTACCATACTTTTCGGGTAATACTAACGATTGGTTAAAAAGTATAATTAATGTTTAAAATATTTCTCGGATAGAATACATTGAGTTTAAACTCAATGAATTATGTAAGAAAAGGTTTCGAGGACGAAACCTCTTTAAGGGGGGTAGACTTGTAACACCCCTAAAACGGGTTTGGTAATCATACTCCGTTAATACCGAAAGACGGGTAAAGTACCGTTAGCAGTAAAGTTAACCCGGTAAATATTTGGATTTAATAAGAAATCCTAAGAATTTAAATACAAGCGAATCAAAGAATTAAGGAATTGAGTTTATAAGAACCCGAGTCAACGGGACTTAAAATAAAACGGGTTTTTTACTCCCGGAACCCACCAAGTTAACTAGGTAAAATTAACCTAGTTAGTAATGGGTAATTAAATAATAAACTATGAGTTATAGTTTCATTTATGAATCTCTAAACTTGAGGGACTAAACATAGGCAACTAGGATATTGTTTTATTAAAACACTTAAAAAATATATATATATAGAAATCAATACACACACATACGTATGCGACCAGGGGAAAGCTCCATGGGAGCTCAAACCCTAACTTCAACAAATCAACAAAATTGAAGGATCAAACCAAGTCCAAATCGAAAATTGAGCATAGATTAGTGATCCTCATCACAAGGGGGTTACAAGGTATGTAAAATTTGGTGTTAATTCTCTGTTAGAAATTCTCATGAAATTGGGAAATCTGAAAATTGATGTTGCATGTTTGCTATTTGAGTAGATTAGGGTTGATATGGTGTCTAGGAGTAAAACCTAGACAATAACATGTGAAATCATGGCTAAATTCTGAAAAAGTTCATGAACACATTGAAGGTGATTCATGGGTTTTATGAGAAAATGATGAACACTAGGATGTAGAATGCTAATCTAGTGAAAATTGATGCATAGAAACTGATTTCTGAAAATATGATGTGTGGTTCATGAACAATAGACATAGAGGTTTGATTTGTGGTGTAAATCTTGGTAAAAATAACTAGTTATGAACTAGTTAGTAAATATGTAAAATTTTGCCTGCTGGGTGTTTGTTAAAATGCCTAAACGAAGCTAAAATGTTGAAATTCCATGTGAAGTGTGCATTTTAGTATGTTGATAGATCAATTGACTTCTAGGAAGTCAAACTAACCAATGATTTAATCAAGTGATAAAGTCGACATAAGACCCGTTAGATGGAATAGTTATAATTGATAATGACTAATTTAACCATCTTATGAATTATGATGATAGTTTTACGCCTAACGAGCTAGGTGGAAGCTTGAAGAGTGAGCGGGTCAAACGAATCAAGTGTGAAGTAAAAGCGTATTTCGGATGCAAGGTAAGCGACGCTTACATCCTTTTGTAGAATATGCATTATTTTGTAAACTATAAATGCGATTAGTGTAATATCCGAATTAAGGGTTCCGATGCTATTAACATGAGTCGGAACAAAAATAAATGATAAAAACCATGGGTCATGGTGAAAAGAGGCGAAACGGTAATTTAGTCATATAATGACTAATAACTAAGGAGTTTGCGTTAAGATCATTTTAAAGTGCAACTAATACCGAGAAAATGAGTAAAATGGAAATTTAGTCAAGCATCGACTAAAGAAAATTATAGTTAAAAAGGGGCACCCGTGGCGTAAGCCGAATGGGTAAAAGTATAAGAAAATAATTTAAGAGAAAAAGGGGTCTAGTGGCAAAAATCCGAAATGGGTCGGACGAACAAATTGGTATGTCACACCCCCAAAATCCACATACGGAGTACCACCGCTTGGAGGCGTGACTGACCAGGATCCAGCCACCAATTATACTGAGCATCGATTAATAGTAGAGGCATTCACCAACCACAATAGTTAGTAAGCACCATATTTTAAAGTTCTAAAAGTTAAGTTTGATTAACAGTTTAAACAAACAGCGGAAGCATAAACCAAACAGTTTCAAAACAAAATTCATAGTTCAAGATTATTTAGAACCCAACACGTGGGTTAGACGACCACTACACATTCCCAAGCTGCAAGCTCCTGAGTCACTGGGTACCTGCAAAGCATGCAGTAGGGTATCAACAAAATGTTGGCGAGTCCACGAGTTGTCCAGTTTTAATTACCAAAAACTAGTTTCACCAGTTAATTAATCCGTTTATACATGCGATGGGGAGCTACCCCATAAGTAAGCGACTAAACTGTTTTTCCAATACCGAAGACTTACTTAACCGTACGTTTCCGCAGTGCCCCGTTTGTCAATGTTCTGTCATCATTGACGGTTTGCCAGAGTACATTAGTTCACTCCCGTTCCCAGTAACAAGGGTCGGTGTGAGGCTGGTTACACCTAAATAGCGCTATCAACTAATAACCCGTTCGCCAGGCCCCGGCGATTAATCGGTATTATGTAGTGAGGACTTAAGTGATAGAGTTTCGTTTAGCGTTGCTTGTTGCATTACCGTATAAACAATAATTAACTAAGTTTGTATCCCAGTAACAAGGGAAGAAAAGTAAGTTTGTATCCCTTACAATGGGATAGTGTTGTTTTTAGGTCCGTTTCCCAAACCACCGGGAATGCATGCTTTAAGTTGTGAACTCACCTTGGGTTGCTCGGTAGATTATTTACTCGGTCAATCACGTTGGTCACCACGTCCTAGCATGGTTACCGATATAGGTCAAGTTGGGGGTGCAAGTAATCACGTATAATCTACAGATAACTAACACATAGCATTCATAGCAATAATTCCTACACTAAGTCATTGGGCCTGATCAAACAGTAACAGTGAAATAGTAGCGATCATCACATAATCCAGTTAAATAGTTAGCCCACATTATGGCCCAATAACCAAAGCAGATAGTCCAGTCGAGACATGGTGGTCTCGACTCGAGAACACGCGGTCTCGAGTCGCAACCAAGAGATCTCGTGTGATCATGTTTTGGTCTCGAGTGGTGCTGGTCAGGAGTTGCAACCTCAGAGGCCTCGAGTCCAGTCTTGAGTCGAGATCATGAAGTCTCAAGTCGAGACCTTGCCGGTCTCGAGTTCCTGAAGTCCGTCTCGAGTTGTCATGAGGTGATCTCGGGTCGCAACCGAGGGTCTCGACTCGCAACCTCGGATACGTGCACAAGAATCCTTCTAGAACCTGTTCCAAATGTACTATCCAATAGGATTTCATAGTTGTGATAATGTGTACTAACCAATTAATTTGCACCAACATGTTTTATTGTCTAATATCCACACAAAACAGATCAATCATGGTATATTCAAATATTTTTCATGATCTTCAAGTAGTTCATCACGCATTCAATTATTTCTTATGATCTTCATCGGTTTTTACTCATCAAATTCATCAAGAGGGACCTAAAGCATACCGAAATAAGCTTTTACTACTACAACAAGCACACCATGCATTTCATGAGTAATAACATGTAGCATCTCATTCTTTTTATCAAGAACATTCATGTGCATATTCATAAATCGATCGATGGTCATGCATGTCATTCTATCTACATCCTATTATTCAAAGATTACCTTGTAAATCATCCAACCCACTCGCAAACAAGCAAACAAGCATCTTTAACACACATTATCATTAATTGAGTTTAACACACATTATCATTAATCAAGTTTAACATACATTATCATTAATCAAGTAGAACATACTAACCGATTGATGTTCGGATGCAAGGGTGTGGGGGAAATAGTTGAGAGGGGGCTCTCGAGTGATGAATACAAGCTAGATCCCGAGCTCCAAGTTGCCGCTTATCGGATCCGAGAGGATGGAGGGAGTTGGTTAGTGAAGTTCTAGGGTTTTCTAGAGAGAGAGTAAGCTAGGAGGAGTGAGAGGGTGTGAGAGTGAGAGAATGATTGTGGGTTTGAGTGTCCAAAGAATAGGAAGGTGTGGCCTATGTGGGGGTTTTATAACCCAATTCACGGGCTTAAGGAGATGCGGCCCAAACGGCCCAACCGTTCACTGTTCACTCGAGACCGGGTGGTATCGAGTCGGGTTTCGTGGTCTCGGCCCACTACACACATACATACCTATATAGGCTACATATACAATCATAGTGCAAGGATCACATAGAACATCAGAATAACACGCAACTTTCATTTAATAACACACATATATATATATTATGTACACATAGTTTAATGCAAGCATCACATAATACTTCAAGATATTTCGCAAATCTTCATTTAATAATACACGTACACAGATAGCTAAACAATGAGGTTGCTCGGGAAAACCCGAAGTGTCACATTATCCCCAAGTTTTAAGAACTTTCGTCCCGAAAGTTAAGGCAGCCACTGACAAGTTGGTATGAGTGAGAGTGTTTCAACGGGGTGTCACATCATCCCCCGTTAGTTTGGAATTTCGTCCCGAAATTCGGTTGTAGCTTCAGTGCTGGGAGTTTCATTAGGGAACAGCTGGGGATACTTGCGCTTCATTTGGTCTTCCCGCTCCCAGGTAAACTCTGGGCCACGGCGTGAGTTCCAACGAACTCGCACGAGAGGTATCTGGCTACGTTTGAGGGTTTTGATCTCACGATCCGTGATCTCAATCGGTTCCTCTGTAAAGTTTAGCCGCTCGTCAATAGTGAGTTCCTTGAAAGGAATGATGAGTGTTTCGTCTGACAGACACTTCTTCAGATTAGACACGTGGAAGACGTTGTGCACAGCACTCAGTTCTTCAGGCAGATTCAGTCTGTAAGCGGCCTTACCGATCTTTTCGGTAATTTCGAAGGGTCCGACATATCTCGGATTTAGCTTGCCCCGTTTTCCAAAACGAACCACACCCTTCCAGGGTGAGACTTTAAGTAGAGCCCGTTCACCAACCTGGAACTCTAGTGGCTTCCTATCCTTATCCGCGTATCTCTTCTGACGGTCACGAGCTGCCGCCATGCGTTGCCTAATCTGGGCAATCTTTTCTGTAGTGTCAACTACATGCTCCGGGCCTGTGATCTGGCTGTCACCAACCTCCGCCCAGCAGAGAGGTGATCGGCATTTACGACCGTACAATGCCTCAAAGGGTGCCGCCTGAATGCTGGTGTGGTAGCTGTTGTTGTAGGAGAATTCCACTAACGGTAGGTGCTTCTCCCAATTCTTGCCAAAATCGATCACACATGCCCTAAGCATGTCTTCGAGGGTTTGGATGGTGCGTTCCGATTGCCCATCCGTTTGCGGATGATAAGCGGTGCTCATGTCTAAACGTGAGCCAAAAGATTTGTGCATAGCTTGCCACAACTCAGAAGTAAAACGTGCGTCTCGATCGGAAATAATAGAGGTTGGCACTCCATGCTTCGAAACCACTTCCTTTAAGTATACCTCTGCTAAGTTGGAGAACTTGTCCGTCTCTTTAATAGCCAAGAAGTGGGCAGATTTAGTTAATCGATCTACTATCACCCAAATGGTGTCATTTCCGCGTTGAGACCTAGGCAAGCCGGTAACGAAGTCCATGGAAATTTGCTCCCATTTCCACTGTGGGATCTCTGGCTGTTGGAGTAGGCCTGATGGTTTCTGATACTCCACCTTGACTCTTGCACAAGTTAAACATTTTCTGACATAGGTTGCTATGTGGGCTTTCATACCAGGCCACCAATAGGTAGTCCTCAAGTCGTGGTACATCTTATCCGAACCCGGATGTACTGAGTAACGGGACTTATGGGCTTCATCCATCACAAGGTCACATAAATTTCCATAAAGCGGAACCCATATGCGTCCGGCTACGTAGTAAGCACCGTCTTCTTTTTGTTCCAATCGTTGTCTCGATCCTCGTAGGGACTCAGCCCTGTTGTTCTCGGCTTTCAATGCTTCAACCTGAGCATTTCGAATCTGATTAGGGAGGTTCGAGTGGATAGTGAGCTGTAAGGCACGAACACGCTTGGGTTTGGTCTCCTTTCTGCTGAGGGCATCAGCTACCACATTAGCCTTTCCTGGGTGATATTTAATTGCACACTCGTAGTCATTTAGGAGTTCGACCCATCGGCGTTGCCGCATATTCAACTCCTTTTGTTCCATTATGTGCTGGAGACTCTTGTGATCAGTGTAAATCGTGCACTTGGTGCCGTACAAGTAGTGTCTCCACAGCTTGAGCGCGAAGACCACAGCTCCAAATTCTAAGTCATGCGTCGTGTAGTTCCGTTCGTGGATCTTGAGTTGTCGCGAAGCGTAAGCAATAACCTTCTCGCGTTGCATCAACACGCAACCAAGCCCTTGAATAGAAGCGTCGCAGTAAACAACAAAGTCGTCGGTACCTTCCGGTAAGGAAAGGATAGGAGCACTACAAAGATTTTTCTTTAGTTCCTGGAAGGCAGATTCCTGAGCATTACTCCATTTGTAAGCAACACCCTTCTGAGTGAGGGTCGTAAGTGGTTGAGCGATCTTAGAAAATCCCTTGATGAATCTTCGATAGTATCCTGCCAATCCCAAGAATTGGCGGACTTCGGTCGGAGTCTTAGGTACAGGCCAATTCTTAATGGATTCGACCTTAGCGGGGTCGACATGAATCCCTTCCTGATTGACAATGTGCCCAAGGAAATGGACTTCTCTAAGCCAGAAATCACATTTCGAGAATTTGGCGTACAGTTTCTCATTGCGAAGAAGTTCGAGAATAAGACGCAGGTGTTGTTCATGCTCCTCTTGGCTCTTCGAGTAGATTAAGATGTCGTCAATAAACACAATTACGAACTTGTCGAGGTAGGGTTTGCATACTCGGTTCATGAGATCCATGAAGATCGCAGGTGCGTTGGTCATTCCGAAAGGCATAACAAGGAATTCGTAATGACCATAGCGGGTTCTGAAAGCAGTCTTAGAGATGTCCTCATCGCGGACTCTCAGCTGGTGATAACCCGATCGCAGATCGATCTTGGAATAATAACTCGACCCTTGCAGCTGGTCGAACAGGTCGTCGATACGGGGAAGTGGGTAACGATTCTTGATGGTAACCTTGTTCAGTTCGCGGTAATCAATGCACATTCGGAATGTGCCATCTTTCTTTTTGACGAAGAGCACTGGGGCTCCCCAGGGTGATAAGCTAGGACGGATAAAACCTTTGTCCAAAAGTTCTTGTAGTTGAGTAGAGAGTTCCTTGAGTTCCGCGGGAGCTAGACGATAAGGTGCACGAGCTATAGGTGCTGCTCCGGGAGCTAGCTCGATTTGGAATTCGACCTGTCGGTGAGGAGGAAGTCCAGGTAGTTCTTCCGGAAATACCTCAGGATAGTCGCGTACAACTCGAAAATCTTCAATCCTGTTTTCCATTTTCTGTGTGTCGGCAACGAGTGCTAAGATAGCGGTGTGCCCCTTTCGTAGACACTTCTGGGCTTTTAAGAATGAAATGATGCCTGTGACTTCTCCGCTCTTGTCGCCTTGAACTATAAGAGGGTTGCCAGGGGGACGGGGAATACGAATAGCTTTCTCTTGGCAGAGGATTTCAGCGCGATGTTTGGATAACCAATCCATACCAACAATGATGTCGAAGCTTCCAGGAATGATGGGGAAGAGATCGATACAGAAGGTCTGACCAGACAACTCTAATTTGCAGTTACGAATTACGTGTGAGGCCTCGAGGTTTCTACCATTAGCTATCTCAACGATGTGCTTAGAGCTTAACGGCGTAAGAGTGGACTTAAGTTTCTTACTAATACGTAGGGATACATAACTAGCATCTGCTCCGGAATCAAATAGTACGGAAACATAACGATCATTAAGTGGGAACTTACCCGCCACAACGTTGGGGTCATTCCTTGCTTCTCCCACTCCAATCACAAAAGCCCTTCCTCTTGCACCATTTCCAGCATTGTTGTTATTGTTCCCAGCACCCTGATTGTTGTTATTCTGATTCTGGTTCAGCTGAGGGCAATCCTTTCGCATGTGCCCTATTGCTCCACATTTGTAGCATTCACGATTGTTTCCTTGCTGCTGCTGTTGCTGTGGTTGATGCTGATTCTGCCTAGCTGGGAACTGGCTTCGGCAGTCCTTGGCTTCATTCCGCATCTTGTTGCATCGCTGACATTGACCCTTGCCACATGGCCCACTGTGGTGTCGGTTACATTTGTTGCACTTGGGGTGGTTTCCTCGATAACCACCTTGTTGCTGAGGGCCCTTGTTGTTTTCAGTCTTCCTTTGTTGAGCTGGGGCCTGAGTGGGGTTAGCATCCTTCCCCTGACTTCCATCCCACTTTCGTTTGTTACCGCTAGAAGTTCCAGCAGTAGTACCGATCCTCTGGGGCAACTTGCCCTCCTCCACAGCCTGATTGGTGAGTTTGTGAGCCAGACGAACCACGGGCTGTATGGTGGTATTGAGGTTGGCTGAGGTCACGTGGCTCCGGATTTCTGGGACCAAGCCTTTTATGTACAATTCGATCCTTCGATACATAGGTCGAGACATGTTTGGGCAAAGTGCAGCATAGTCGTTGGACTACTTGGTGTAGGTCTCAATCTCTGATCCAATCATCTTGAGCGCATAATACTCGTTCTCGAGTTTGTGGATGTCGTCCCTGTGACAGTACTCCTCTTTGATCATGTCCTTGAAATCTTCCCACGCAGTAGCATTAGCAGTTTCCAGACCAAGCATCTGAATTTGTGCCTTCCACCATGAAAGCGCGTTTCCTTCAAGCGTACCAGTCGTGAACTTAACCCAGTTAGCAGGGGGACACTCGCAGACAGCAAAGACAGCTTCGGCCTTTTCAATCCAGTGGAGAAGTGTTGATACACTTTGTGTGGACGCGACTCGGCTCGGTTCGACTCGGCCTTGAAGACTTGAAGACACGAAGATCGAGACAAAGTACAGACACAAGTGCACCAACAAACTCCCCCTTGGCTGTAGCTTTGTCTCGATCTTCATGTCTTCAAGTCTTCAAGGCCGAGTCGAACCGAGCCGAGTCGCGTCCACACAAAGTGTATCAACAAACTCCCCCTTGGACGCTACTCGTGATGGTTCATCTTCTGTGACTTTCATGTCGGAGGATCTTCAAAGTCTTCACGCGTCGTAAGTAGAAAGTATATCAACAAACTCCCCATTTAACTTAGGTAGTGTGTCAATAAACTCCCCCTTAGATTGAACTCTCCATTGAGTCATGCTCGTGAATCTTTTGACTTGTCAATTCTTCAGATCCTTGTGGTGTTGATGAAGGGACAGCGGCAACTCGATCATTTTATCCTTTGAGTGCCTCCACTTCGTGTCTTCATTCCAAAGCTTTTCATCGAACATGTTCTCCTCGCCTTTAGCATCTGCACATGCAAGAAAGCTAAACGCATAATGAGAACAACCGCTTGGAATATAGTTAACATTTAAACGAACGACACATATGAGATCAAATCTCAATCAAACACCAACCGACAGCAGTTTGAAAGTTTAGAAAAATATTCATTTTAATCCTTTAACTTTCAAAACTCGTTAACTTCGACTGTTTATGAAGATGCAATTGTTTTCCAGCTTACGATCAGGATTTTGGGTAGGATAGACTCGAGTTCCAACATCGGTCAATCAAAAATAAACTAGAAGAAAAATCTTTTTGGATTTTATAAAGTTTAAATTAAAACACACCTAAAATCTTTTTGAAATTTTCATTTTTCAAATGTAAAGACGGAAAGCAATAAATAAATATATACAAAGATGCATAAACAGGAAACATTAAATAAATATTTACAGACATTCTTTTTGTGAGTTTCGAGGGTAAGAGAATCATATCAGTGTACGGTCATGCCAAAACGCTCTTGTTTTTCAATTAGATAACATTAAGATAAGCATCCTATAACAATTATCGGTATTGTTGTCCACATAAGCTCAACTTATCATTTGTAATCATGGCGAGGGGATACGTTAAGGTATAATTTATACTTACCGACCGGTGTTCATCCACATCACGACACATTCCCGTATCAAGGTATGCACGAGGATTCATCTTACCGGTGAGTATACCGATTATCATCTGTTTGACCGTATATGATGTGAGATTCTCACTTATTTTGATTGAAAACAAGCCCTATGTGATAGAATCACTTATTTATGAGGAACTTGATTTTCATATGCATGAGGGCACAGGAGCAAGTCCGTGAACAGGTAAGTACTTTCGTACAGCAGAGAGACGAACTTGACTCCCGGAAAAATTTGTGATATATTATCACTTATTTGTTTGGACATGTGATTGTTGATCACTTATTGAGGTCGTATGCAGTATGTACACGTATGTATGGTATCATGGAAGATCTAGACTTGCGTCCCCGTTAATTTTCGGTAAAAGATACAACCATGATACCCAGATGATAAGCAGCATAAAGACCGAATATCTCAGAACCTCGGCAATCTCTCAAACGAAATTTTGGTACTAAGACCATATGCCAATGAATGGTTCCCACCCAGTCCTCAGTCGATTTAAGATTTATATCACCCTGCACACTTTAAAATGATTGTGAGCCTACCGATACATCTTATATAGAGCTGCTTATCGTTTTTCATTTAAGGTTTAAAGAGGTTTAGACAGACCACTGATGTACTATCATTTTCTCTTTTGCTCGCCAGGAAACTCATTTTTGTTTTTCTATTGTTTTTGTGTTTTTGAAATTTTTCGATGTTTTTGGATTTTCAAATTTGGACTTACTCCCCCTAAAATCAATAAACTAAGATAAAATTTAAAGCACAAAGGTATTTACAAAAATGATTTTCCGATGTTGGTTAAATCAATGCCGTTTACCAAAATTAATTTTGAATCAGAAATGATTTATCGAATTTTGGAAAAAATGAGTTGGCATGTCGGTAAGCGGTGCGGACCATGACAACATTGTCTGGCCAAAGAGTGCTGTACGAGATAATAATAATAATTCATAAAGCAGCTTAAATATCGACAAGTAAAAGAGAGATTAGAAATTTAAAACCATATCCTGCAACTGCTTCGTGCATTGCAAGGAATCTGAGTGCTCTCCCAAACTGGATATCCACCCGGTTGTGGATTTCAAAGTCGATTTTGTAGCTACTTAGAAATCTCTTCACAGCAACAAGATCAGAAACCTTTGGGTCCGGCTGGTCTTCCACATTGCACCAGCAAAAGGTTTTTGTCTTTCTCTTGTGAAGTAGTGTGCGGTTGTTCAACCCATGCCAAGGCATCCGCACACCCGGTTGGTTTGTTCAACAAACACATTTTCTTCAATCACACCACGAAGAAATGTACACTGCACGTTCATCCTGTAGATTGTTGAACTTCAGACGTGCTGCAGGTGCGTACATTTTGATTTGAATCTATCCCGGGGACCCGATCAAAGCCTTGAACATTCACATTTTGAAATGATTTTCATTTTGTCGAAGCTTTTCAATCTCTTTCAACAGACATTTCTGTTTTCCTTTACTTTTTCTCTCCATCAAAGGCAGCAATTTCTTCTGTTGCCTATTTTGTGCAAGGATGCTCCACTATCAACAATCTTACGACTATCGAAAGTTCCTCCTGAAATATCCTACACACTCACTCAAAATTTAGTTGGAGAGAGGGACCCAAGCCTTTGTGGACTTGGGTCGTCCTTGATCATCAAGAAAAGTGATTTCAATCACTTGATGATTAGGAAAAAGAACCTGTGGTGCTCCCCCTGACTGAATTACCTGTTTTTGTTTCCAAGCTGTTTGTCCTTTACCAGTATTTGTATTAATTGTTTTAGCATTTACTGGTTTTACAGTTTTAGGTTTTGCTTGAACAGGTTTTTCTTCTTTGACCTCTGATTTTAAGGCCTTTTCAATTACCTTTTGATTCTTTTGTTTTAACTTCTTTTCCCTTTCTTTCAAGACACGTGGGTCTTGTTTCGGGGAAAATGATCGTTTTTGGTAATTGGTTTCTTGGGGAGCACTTGTTTTTGCCTTCAACTTTTGCAGGTATGGGCAGTATCTTACAATATGCCCAATTGTGCCACACTCGAAACACATTCTCCGCTCTACAAACCTCGGAGAAACATGTTGATGATCAGACGGAGAACCAGACAATGAACTTTGTGATCTAGACGTGCTTGGACCTAAATCACCTCCGTTGGTGTGTTGGGTGTAGTTATTCTGATCATTTCGTTTTAAAATTCTAACTTGTTTTACAAAATCAATGTTAGATTTATCCTGAAATGTTTCAAGTTTATCTGAGCCCATGGATCCAACAAAGTTCACTTTCGGTTCTCTTTTCTTAACAGGAGCTCTTTTGTTTTTCACCCATTGTTGTTGAACCTTAGGTGCTTGAACATTCTTGTTCTGAGCCTTCTTTCCCTGTACCTTACCTTTTCCGGAATTGACTTGTTGTTTTCGCTCAACTTGTAGTTTTTGGTTTCCGTATTGTTTTCTAATTTGTTCACACGGAATTGGATCACATTGAGTGACGGTAATTTTGCCACTTTTGTTCCCCAAAAACTTATCAGTGCATCCTTCAAAAATTTGCTCAATTAAATCTTGATTTACATTTTTAATTGGAAAATCTTTGTTAGAGTAGATTTTGCTATCTCCTTTGAGCGTGTACAACAAGTTACTCCCTTCAAAACTTGATACAATCGACTCCATTTCTTTTGACATTTCAGTCTTACTCGGTTTCACTGGTGGATCACACAGGATGTGATTCTCGATTGGAATATCTGTTGTAACCGAGTTAGACTGTTGGTTCACAATTTCATCAGATTCATCATCCGAAGAATCAGTATCCTCAACAACGGGAGGACTCTGTTCCTTAACACATGATGAATCTGTCACACTTTTCTCAGATTCTGATTGACCCGAGGATGATGTACCAGTTGTGAACCCGAGGCCTGCTGCAAAGTCATCTAGACCGAGTGACACAGTAGGTTCAAAACGGGGCATATCCTCGTCATCAGGCAATTTGGAGTAATTGTGATTCATTGGGGGAGGACATGATTTGAATCCCATACACTTCTTATCCCCCTTTTTCTTTTGAACATCAATAATGTGATCCAATACATAGCGGGAATTGGAATAACTTTCCAATTTCTGCTTGATTGTTTCACATTCACATCGAGCGGTTGCCAACTCTACCATCTGCTTTTCAATTGTGTCTATAAGATCATTGTTAGCATGTTGTTTTCGCAAAACAGCTTTTTGTAATTCTGAAACATCATGTCTTAATGACGCAATTGTTGTTTTAAATTCCTTTTCATTTCTGGTTAAAAACACGTTAGCTTCAGTTGCTTTAGCAAGATCTACAATCAATTGTTGATTGTGTTTGTGTGTGATTTCAAACTGACTTTCCTTTTCTGCATATTTAACATTTAAACTATCACACTTTTCACAGCTAACTACAGTGGGTTCATCGACACATACCTGACCTGATGAACTGTCTACATTAGCCATAAAGGCTGAATGGAGAGAAGACGAAGAGTAAGCAGCTTGATCCATCAAATTAGATCTTCTTTCAATTCCTGCTGCAGCTTCTTCCAAAAGCTCATCAATGTTTGCATCGACTGACACACTTGATGTCTCATCCACATGATCATTTCCTGAAGTGGAGGATTCTTCATCTGAGCTTCCACTATAACCAGAACTTTCTTCATCTTCAGAAGATGCAACACCATTGGTGGAAGATTCTCCACCACTGGCGTGCTTTAAATCCTTTACGACCTCAGCAAAACATGCTGTTCCACCATTTCCTCCTTCTCCAAGCTGAAGCGACCAATCACAACCCTCATCTATTTGAACCACCAGCCCCCGGTTGGCATTTGATGACCCTGCTTGGCCTTGGTTGTTGACAGGTATCAACGTACGAACATTGTTCCCGTTCTGGTTCTGCTGGTTGCCTTGATTTCTGAACGGATTTTGATTTCCATGCTGAGCTGGTCTTGTGCATTCCCTTTTGAAATGACCCCGTTCGCCACAGTTAAAGCACTTGACAGCTTGCTTATCGAACCCATACTTGGTGTCTTTCTTGTATTCCAAGTTGGTTCTCCCCGTCCTTTCCATAAACTCCTTTGCTCTTCGAATTGCACTAGCAAGAGCCCATTTGATATCCATCATTTCAAACTCGTCTTTATCCACTTGCTGATAATCTTCATTGGTTAGATTGATATTCCCAATCTGACCTGCGATCAATCCACTATAAGCACTAACCAAGGTATTCAACATCTCCATATGCTCCTTGGCTACTTCGACACTGACTTTGGAAAAGTTGGAAGTGTCTAATCTGACTGTGTTAGGATTGGAAGTGGCTTGAAAGTTTGAAGAGCTTCCATAAAACCCTTGCTGTTGCGGTTGTTGCTGCTGAGCTTTCGGTTGCACATCTGGTCTTGAATACATCATCGTGTATGCTGAAGAATCAAACTGATCTGTTGTGGAAGGTCCGGTGCTTGAGATGAAAGCTGTTTGAAGCTTCGCGTGTTGAGAAGCTGGTTTTTCTCCACTGATACCTCCTGCAATCCCAAAGTACATTTCTGGATTTTGAGGAGTTTGTGTTCTTTTTGCTTTAAGCTTTTCTTCTACATCCTTATTCTCCAATCTTTGAATTAATTCATAAACGGTGATTGTGTCTAGAACACCATTTTCTTTGAGAATTTCAAGATAACTGCTCCACTTTGCTGGTAAGCTATCAGCGAATCTCTTCACCAATTCTTGTGGTGTGGCAGTGACTTTAAAAGCAAACATCTCGCTCAACAAGTGATGGAACCTTGTAGATAACTCTGCCAAAGTCTCATTCTCCAAACACGTGAATCCTTCAAACTCTTTCTTCAGTAATTCTTGCTTGATCTTTCTAGATTGAGCATTTCCTTCACAACGTAACGTGAGCATATCCCACAAGCTTTTAGTAGTCGTGCAGTAAACAAACTGGTGGTAAATGTCTTTGTGAAGAGCTTGTGTGAGAATCATGAATGCTTTCTTTTCTAACTCAAACTTCTTCTTATCTTCTTCAGACAAAGTGCTGTAAGTTTGTGGATTAGATCCTGCAACTTCCAACTCATTTTCAAAAGCTGTGAAGAAGCACATCCATAGATCTTGACCTTGTCCCTGAACATAAGTTCTCAGCCTCTCTTTCCACCATCCCCAATCATTGATGTGATTTAACTTTGGCGGTTTTGTGCTTGTACCAGTTTCACTGTCGTTCTGCATCATAGATTGAATGCTGTTGCTTTGATTTGTGACCAAAGCCCATTGATTTACAGTTATCATTGCAGCTTGAGGTGGGGCAATAGCTCGCATCCATGCAGTTTTGTCGAAATCTGACGTAGATTGCGTAGATTGCATAGCTGATGATTGTGGAGTCGAAGTTATTTGAGTCCACGCGGTTGGATCCCACTGACCGTTTGTTCCCATTTTATGGAAATTAATATATTAAGTGAAAATTGATTTAAAATTTGAAAAATAAGTTTTCTCCTTTTAAAAATTTAATTTTCACAAACTATGTTAAAATCTCGAAGGATAACAACCAGCCGAAGGATCAAGAATCGAAAGACCTGAAAAGCACAACCTGTTAAACTTAAACAGACAAGGACCGAAAGATCAACACCTGTTCGAAAGATCAACAGTGTTCGAAAGATCACTGTTGAGTTTCGAACAATGACTTCGAAAGATTCTCCAAGACGAAGGATCCTTATCTTTCGAAATGTAACAGTAGTACGAACAATATATCCTTCGAAAAATTCCTTGGCTCGAAAGATAACTCACTGACTTCGAAAGATGTTCGAAGGATGGGTATCTGTCGAACCTCCTTGATCGAAAAATGATCTTTCGACTTCGAAGGGTATCTATCGAATCGAACTGACACAGTTGACAAAGAGTGACAGGTAGGTGAAAAAGGTGATGGGTTGGTGAGATCTTTCGCAGAAAGTATGGTCAGACCATGATTTTTACCAAAACCAAGATTTTAAACAATAAAATATGACAAACCAAGGGGAGTTTGTTGGTGCACTTGTGTCTGTACTTTGTCTGTATTTCGTCATGATACAAAACGATGTCTTTAATGTAAGGTTGATGTAAGTTTGACCAAGTCAACCATCCTCCTGGTTTGACTTGACCAAACAGTTAGAAAAATGTTGTAAGCTGGTTGTGTCGAAGGATGTGTCATCGAAGGATTGTTTTATATCCTTCGATGAGGTCGAAAGATGAACATTCGATAGATGAGTTCGAAACATAAACCTTCGATGGATGAACTCGAAGGATATCTCGAAGGATATCATCCTTCGAGGTATTTGTGAATCTTTCGATGGCTTTCTGGTCGACAGATGATCT
>JARYGA010040892.1:0-67694 GCA_030545235.1 Helianthus tuberosus | reverse complement strand
TTACAACTTAAGTTCAATTGATAGCGAGTTAGAATTCAAAATCCAACTCTAAATAAGCTTCCAGAAACAGAAATGTTGATTATCAAAAGCAACAGGCAAATCAAAATTGGTTGGGAGCGAGGGCCAAGAACTAACTACTTCTATACCAAATAGGTTAGTTTTAAGTTTTAATAAAACCTATATTTAAGGGTACAAATTATAAGTTTGGAATTAAAGGTGTTCACACGTAAACGCTTTTTTTTTTCTTTTTGTTCTCAATACTGTCTTCATCATTAAGAAAACTACAATTATTATATTATATTATTATATATATATATATGAATTTAAAGTGTCGATGAACAGTAACAAAACTATTGATTTTTTATTATTATTATTGTAGAAAGTAATACTTATAAATAAATCAAATAGACAGGAAGAGCCTTTGAATGGCAATAGGGGAAAGTGGGCCATCCCAGCCATACACAAACTATATGGGGGCTCTGTCTGGGTAATACGTAATGTGATTACTGATTACTAATTAATAAGGTAATACTAATACTAACACATAATGTGATTTTAGTTTCCAATTGTAAAGAACCACAAAAAAGATTATACACATCCTCATTATCTAAGGTATTTAACTAACATACAGATACTAATAACAAAAGACGATACAGTAGTAATACGATATCATCTTATGAATAATAGTAATTAATCAATTTTGAGGATTTGTTTTTTATTAATACCTATTTATCATTTATTTGATTTTTAGTAATAAATAATAATTGATCATATTTAAGTATTTTTTTTACTTTTAATATTTATTATTATATTTTATTTTTAGTAATAACTTGCATTAGTTAACTATTTTAAAATTTTAAATCCGTAACATTTATTTTCATAAAATTCTAAGTTATCTGGTCGCACGTTGTGACGGTACGTTAAAACGAGCATTAGATCGGTATTGATTCGGTTACTTACAATACTGATACAATACATGCATTCGCTATAGAAATCAACATGTGATTTATATTGACCGAAAACGATAAAATCGAACACTGGAACCGACACCGATGTTCGAATGGTATCGATCAGTTCAGATTGTCACAATACTGTTTCCGATATTCATTTATCGTTGCAAACAAAGTTGTATAAACAACTTTTTTTAAATCTGTAACTATAAAAATAAATACAAGTACCGTTTCTGATGTTGTTCCGTACGATACGGTAGCAATACGATGTCAGTTTATTTATCGAAAGAAAACAATAAAAAAATAGTTTTACCGAAACCGATGTTTGTTCAGTTCACTGTGGTAGCGACAATGTATCCGTTATCAAATAGAAAGCCATAAAAATGAATATATTCTGGTGCGGATGTTGTCTGGTACGGTAAGGTAGCGATACAATGTATGTTTATCAATAGCAAAAACAATAATTTTAAGTACACATACCGACACATATGTTGTTTAGTCAGGTTCGGTTCGGTTAGATACGATAGCAACACTCGCTGCAAAGCACGAGGAATCTCACTTATACGGTGTAAGTTTATCAAAAGCAAAAGCAATAAAAACAAATGCCGAAAACAATACATATGTTGTTCAGTCGGGTTCAGTTAGGTTTGGTACGATAGTGGCACAATATTCGTTTGCAATAAGATTTATATCACAATGTTGTAAAATATAAACGTAGAACTCAAAGAAACAAACTGAATCAATATCGACTAAACATCATCATATTTGTTTTTATTGTTTTTTATCGATGTAAGGTTTTCTCTCTCTATTACTATTGCGAATGCCGGTACCATAACGATCCGAATAGACAACACTGAATTCCCGCTGCCAAGCGCGAACGGGAAACTCACTAGTTTATATATATGAATTGAAGGTTATGATGAATAGTAAAATGAGGTAGGGATCCTGTACATTAATCCAGATGTGTATTATAACACTATATATAACACTATATAACACCATATAAACATCGTATAATACTATGTAACACCATATAACAATATGTAACAATATGTAACACTATATAACAATATATAACACTATACATCTATCATAGACATGCTATCAGACAAAATATAGTGTTATATTTGTTATATAGTGTTATATAGTGTTACATGGTGTTATATGGTGTAATAGGATGTTTATATGGTGTTATATAGTGTTATAATACACTTCTCACACTTCTGGATTAATGTACAGGATCCTCTATTTAGTAAAATGAATTTCTTATGTTATTATTTTATTTTTTTAATTTCCAATTTTAACCCTATGCTTTAAATAATATACGTTTTTAATCAATTTAGATATATTAACAGAAAGCTATGATGAATAGTAGTTTAAATATTTTAAGTATTTGTTTTTATTTGGTAATATTTTATCAAGGTATTTGTTCTTTTATTAGTAGCAAGTATTTGTTTTTATTAAGGTAATATTTTATCAAGGTATTTGTTCTTTTTATTAGTAGCATTTTGTTTAGCATTCAGTTTGATTTTTTATAATAACTTACGTTCGGATCACTACGATAGCGACACGATATATATTATCAAACAAAAAACCATAAAAATTAATACATACCGGTACCGATGTTGTTCAGTTCGGTACGGTATGATAGCAATACGATCTTAGTTTATCGAAAGGAAAAACAATAAAAATAAATCCTGGTAATTATACAAATGTTGTTCAGTCGGTTTCGGTTTGGGTTGGTACGATAGCGCCACAATAGTCGTTTTCCATAATGTTTATATGCCAACGTTTGAAAAAAATAAACATAAAATGCAAACCAACCAAACTGAAATCAACTGAACAACATACAAATCAAATGATGTGTTGTGAGGGTTGATGTGTTGTATTGCAAGCAGCTGACAAGTTCGATTGTTGTTGTGTCTGATTCTATGTTTTGTCAATGTGAGGCTAGCCCACTTGATAAAGACATATGCCTCTTAAGGGAGATGTTCCAGGTTCAATCCTAGGCAAGGGTGATAAATATTAGAATTATTGGTAAATAGAGCAGACAAGGCGTTGTCATTCAAAAAAAATGAACATCGGTACTGGTGTGGATATTCGTTTTTATTATTTTCAATCGATGTAAGGTTTTCTCTTTCAATTACTATAACGAGTGTAGGTACCACAACGAACCGGACAGATACCAACCAAATTTTCGCCACGAAGCGCGGGAGGAAAATCACTAGTTATGATTACATTTTAAATCTGTCTCTCTCTCTCTATATATATTTTTTAATAATTCCAAGTTTGATCTATTGGTCGGGATTAATTATAACTTAGGAAATGTTAACCAACAGTCTCGAATTTAAAGATATTTTTTCTTCATGGATCTCGTAGTAACTGAAAATTAACCCAGTTAATTTTTGTTGGCGTAAAGAGCATATGTGGCTAACAAAGTCAACGTTTTGATGACGTAGATTGCTTATGTGGCAAATAATTCAAAGTTTTGATGACATAGATTGCTTATGTGACAAACTTTTTTGCTAATGTGGATTGATTATGTGGTAGTTCACATCAACAAAAACTAACTGAGTTAACTTTCAGTTAGTATAGGATCACTGAAGAAAAATATGTTCAAATTTCAGACTGTAGACTAATATTTCTTGTGTTGGGATTTATCTCGATCAATAGATTAAAGTTGAGAGTCTTTAATTCCTGCCGGCATTTAAAAAATGAATAGTTCAAACAACTATTCCGAAAGCTCAATAACTTGGGTTTAATTCATTTCTCTTCCTTGTCGAGAAAGGTGGGTAGAGGTGATAACACGTTTTTCTGGTTGGGTGGTTGTTTGGTCCTTGCCATCACTTTCCTTCGTTTGTTCGCATTAGAGTCGGATTAGGGTTGTATGGTGAGGGGTCAGATGGTATGTCAAAACTAGTCATGGAGGAAGAGTGTTAGAACTGGAAGGGAAGCCGATGAGATTGCTAACCTGTATGGTTGTCTAGTTGAGGTTCATCTTAGCGAGGATCCCGATGCATGGACTTAAACTACCTTTGGTGTCACGGAGTTCTCAGTTCATGTCATTCGTCAGCGTATCAAGGCTTATATTCTCCCTTCCTCATATATGGTCGCGGTTTGGATCAATTACGTGCCTCGAAAGGTTAACATATGCGCTTGGAGGGTATGTTACTTGCAGTTTATGTCCTCTTTGTGGTGTCCCGTGTGAAACTATATCTCACATGTCATGGAGTGCCTGGCTAGATCTTTGGTATGGAGGCTTATTGAAGGATGGGTAGGGATCCAATTTCTAGGGTCATTACTTCCAGATGATTTAATCGAGTGGATCGAGCTCTCTTCTATCTCTGCTGCAAAGAAAGAAATGGCGGGGTCGATTATCTTTGTCACTTGGTGGTCTATTTCAGAGTCGTCCCCTAGAATGATAAAAAAAATTTAGGCACGTGCGAGACAAAAAAAATTGAGTTCATTCCTATAATATAAACTCCTCAATCATATATATACACACACACACACAATACGACGATTTTGTGTGTGGATTCGGTGTAGCTTCTGGTTCAGAAAACGGAATATTGCAAAAATATAAACCTAATCGCTGATGATGATGATGATCAAACCCCCAATCGCAGGTGCCTTATTCTGCGATGTCACTGATGTCACTGGGAGTGGGAAACCCCAATCGCACTCAAGTTTTAGCGCCCTATCCTTGTTAATTTTTTTTAATTGGGTTTCAAATTTGGGCTTAAATGAAGAATTGGACCTTTTACAGATTTGGTAAGTTAATATTTAGGCAAGTAGGAGTTTTTTGGTCCTTTTATTATACATAATATATATAACAATTTTTAAAAACTTGTTGGGCCCCTTGAATTTTTGGGCCTCAGGCCGTCTAGCCGGCCCTGGTCTATTTGGGGGTTAAGGAACTAAGCGATCTTCACGCATAGGAGAAATAAGAATTTCCATTTGATCGCTAATCTTTTACACTTTTCCTTTACGTGGTATGGGAACAAGGTAAAGGTTAAGCTTTAAGTCGTATGGGAACAAGGTTAAGAAGTGTAAATTAAATGAACCTAGTGGATGAAACATCTGTTCTTATTCGTGTATTGTTTATAGTGGATGAAACATCTGTTCTTATTCATGTATTGTTTATATGTTTAACCGACTAGCTTCCTGCTGGTTGCTTTGTTCTTTTCTCTTTTTGTAAAATTCATCGTTAAGAAAAATAGTTCAGACAACTAATCAAAAAGTGTGGAGCGTAGTGATTTACAAAAATATAAACTATTAAGTTAAAAAAATATTTAAAACATGTAGTTTTTCCATGCAAATTATCTAATAACTATTGTTAAATCTATAATGATACAAGGGTGTAAGACTGTAAGGGGTGCTCCATTGGGGGAGTAGTCCCCTCTTTACCCAAGCAAATCCTATTATGTCATGTCAACTCTCTCTGCACTCCCTATGCACTCAAATGTAAGAGGTGCTCCACTTGTTGGCATTATAGTCATTGCACGTTCTTCAAAGGTAAAAAAACCAAACAACACACTTGGTAACTCCTCCGCGTCCTTTTCGTTTTAGGGCATCAATTGCTGGGTTGGTGGCGGTTTTGCCGCATGGTGAACGGTCACCGCCCATGTCACACCCCAACCGATGGCGGAATCATCGGGGCATGGCACTGAGCGAAACAGATTGTCTAGAAGTTTCCATAACAACTATCATTACCATTCAATTTAAATTAACATGTCCCATACCATGTCTCAAACAGTAAACAAATTATTACAGATAAAATCCAGGCAAATATTCTGTTCCGACAACTCAGATTTAAATAGACAGCAATTGTTTATCTGCTTCTAGAGACCCTTAGTTTGACCACTACAGACAACTATTTGTTGGGCTCTAAAGCTTTATTCTAGCTTCAAATTCCTACCAAGTGTGTGTCCTAAGCACCTGTCACATACGTTAAAATAATGTCAATACATAAAATGTAAAGGTGAGCATACAAGTTTGATAATAGCATATAGAGTTCGAATTCGTTTACGCATAACCAGCATATACACATAGTGAAATGAAGCACGTTAGTTATCGACATAGATCCATCGATACCAATGACTGCGGGTTGACTGCCCGAGGCAGTTCGCAATACATGATTACCACCGTAACCCATGCAAGTAATGATCCTTAACAACCCCCGTGTAAACAGGTGCTGAGTCCAAACTATAGTACTATCGTTGCTAAGGCGGGTAGACAGCATTCCACGTGTAAACATAACAAACAAGCATTCATAAGCCACGTATAACATGCATTAATGGTTAGCGTTCAAATAGTATTGAGTCGTGTGATTTTTGTAGTTTGAATATTCGTAACGTATGTAACACCCAAAAGTGCTTAAAGCAAAAAGGGATCGAGTATACTCACAACGATTAATGGACTGAAGGGAGCGCTTAGCGAGTAGGGTTAGCCTGAATAGATTCGATAGCATAACGATAAGTGATGCGTAAAACGTCACAAAGTGTGAAAGGGTCGGATAGTGGTTCGATCGGATGGTAATCTGATCGGATGGTAGTTCGTGCGGATAACAATCCGTTCGGATGGTCATCCGGTCGGACAGTTGTCTGGTCGGATGACGATTCGAGTGGATTGTTTCTTCCTATAAGAAGGAAGTGTTTGTGTATGATGGCTTGACTTTTGAAGTTTTCGTTGTAGTATTTTGGAAACATTAAAGTATCTCTATCCATCAAGTCGGTCGATCGGATGACTGGTCGTGCGGATGACAATCCGTTCGGATGGTCATCCGGTCGGACAGTGGTCCAGTCGGACGGCGACTTGGTGATGAGGTTACTTACTGAAAGCAAGTTCATAACAGAAGCGTCATTCGATCGGATGGCAATCCGATCGGATGGCAACCTTGTCATTGAACATGTTGAAAATTGTTTAAGTCTTTGAAGTCTTAGTATCTCATGATCCGAAGAGTAATCCAGTCAGATGGTCGTCCGATCGGATTGCAATTCGTTCGATACTCAAACTTCAGTTAAGATTGTTTTAAAGGTGGGACTGTCACACCCCGAATTCCACGTGTCACCGGTGGGCCCGGTGGGGAGTATCGTGACGTGGTTGGAAACATAATAGTCAAACAACACAATATTTAAATGCACAGCGGAAGCAAAAGATAAATATATTACAATCCGAATATAAAGTAATATCGAGTATTACAACGGAAAGTAAAGGATCCACAGGCGGATCTTAAAATATAAATATTGTTCAACCGACTTTAGACGCCTAGAACTTGCAAGATTCCTTATTAACGTCCTGAGCAGCTTCCAGCCTATTACGTACTTGTACCTGTCACTTAGACTTTTGAAAATACGTCAGTTTTCACTGGTAAATACACTCAACTGACTCATTTGAAAAGAGTTTAAGAAAATTGATTTAGATGCACCAGGCACAAAATATTTTGACACTTTGATTAAAATGCACAGAGGCAAAATTAATCTTTTATACTTGGGAAAATTATTTGTATATAATCTTGTATACAGTTTTACTTATTTGTCGTCCATTAGGGCCGGTTAGAAGAGCCGGGCAGATTAACTGACACGCCACAGGTATAATGCCCACAGGCTATCATCCTCTAAGTGGATTACCAGTTCCGGTATAGTGCCCACAAGGATGATACCTCGGAGTGGATTACCAGTTTTTACATAATGCAGCTGTCAGGTGTATGCCTACACCCCGTGCTTAGGTCGTGGCCATTTCGTAAAATGATGCCAAAGATATCCGGGACATGGTCATTAACCCCCAAAAGCCATACACCAAATAATACATATTAAACAGGTTATGTAAATACATCAATCACAATCCGATTTAAATGACTACATACACCTGACCAAGCGGTACTTTTATAGTGCTGTATCCCAAGCCCGTATAGGGAAAATAAGTTAAGAGTATTTACCTGAGCTAGCTCCTGTCTTAAATAGCAAGAATTATAATAACTCAGCCGTATTCACTTAAGTAAGCGTAGGTAAAATTTACCGGAAGGCTTTAGTCTGGAATGATGGTATAAATAACCAATTAGAATGCTAACGGGTCTTTTAATTAAGCCTAAGCTTAGACCGGTTAGTCTTAAAGAAATATACGGTTCAAACGCACGATTAGGCGAAGACCGGAATAGAATGTGTTTTAGACCCGACAAGTTTGAAGACTTGTATAATATGGGTAATCTAAACACATTCTGGATTTTGAGATAAAACCGATAAGGTTTGACCCGTTTAGGCTAATTTATGTAAACTAGTTACATAAACCGAACCGAACGCGTAATAAGCGTAACGGGTATACATATGAGCCATTTACAGGTTTCCTAAGTTAATATGCTTCATATATGTTGTGACATCAGTAAGATGTCTTTTATTATGCTCAAAACGAATTTAAACACAAACTATGCCCCGTAGGGGTAGTTTGGTCATTTAAAAGGTTATAAAAGAGTCTAAGTATTTACCTGAGTTACAGGTTTGATATAATCAGCAAAAATACTTAGTTTACTATGTTATAACAGTAGGGTAAAGTATATATGTGAAATTTATCAATTATAACCAAACTATGCACCGTAGGGGCATTTTGGTAATTTCACATAAGCCGAAAAGCTCAAAATTGAAGTCTGAGTTTATCAACCTTTGCTTACTGTTAAAATATTATAATTTGCCTCAAATATCAGTAGGTATCAACCCTCGTATGTTTAAAATAGTTTTAGTACATACTATGCATTAAAAGGCTTAATAGGCGATTAAAAGCCATTTCCGGGTTCGATACATAAATCTGATATTTTTATTATTCCAGAAGGCTTAAAATAATTTATTTATCATATGTGATCAGTAGCAAAAGGTTTGGAGTCATTTAGATATGTAAAACTCATTTTATAGCCCGTAAGGGCAAAACCGACAATTACCGGATTAAGCCTACGACTATTAGTTATGCTCAGCCTAAAGTTAATTAAAAATCTTTAAAAATCCCAAAATAATATATTATATCAGTGGGTAAAAAGCTTGATATCAAAAAGTAGGCTTAGCTAGGCTATATGCTAATTACGCCGTTTAATTAACATAAGGGCTTCAATTTACGCTAATGAGCATAACTCTCAAACTACATCTCAAACTGATGTCAAACTTTGCATACAAGTTTATATATCAGTAATTAAGGTTTTTACTCTTTTACATTTTCAAAAATCACGTTTTAAGGTGAAAAGGGCATAATGGTCAACATATGAGCAATTAACGGAATCATGCGTATTAATTGGTTAACTAATGAACCATGGTGTATAATCACAGAGGGTTATACTAGCATGTAACCTGGTCCAAATGAAGCTCTTAGGTATTTCTAAATCATACCAAAACGGGTCAGAACTGAAGTCAAAGCAAAAGTCAAAGCTTTGCGACTTTTGGTTCCGAACCGGGTCTAAATAGTAAACTGTCGGGTTGAACATGTTTAGACATGTTCTTACTCTAATTACCAAGTTATATTAATGATCAAATAGGCTGTATGTGTTCTACATTGCTAATCATGCATAAATTAGAATTTAAGTATCCTGTTGCCTTTTTATTAACAAGTTTGACCCGACATTTGACCTAGTTAGAGTGGGAATCAGGGGGAACCCTTTTAAGGGTTTATTACCCACATAATTACCTACTTAGAGGTACTTTTAATTCGAGATTTGACTGAGCCATTATTAATTAATCTCGAAGTCAAACCGTAATTACGATGGTTTGACTTTTAGCTAAATAACTAAGCTAAACTTAATTGAAGAAGGCTAAGCAAACTTACAAGTGTCTAAAGACTGATGAGGAAGGCTTGGAAGGTGCTCTGGTGCTCCACAATTGATCAGAAGTTGCTTGAGGATTGAATGATCAATGTGTTTGCACTTAGAGGCCTTATATAGTAACCAAGACTCCACAAAGTGTTGACAACTAAGTCTACTACTGACCATAAGTTATTTACAAGTGTCCCTAGATGTTTAGGGATTGTTTAGGAGCCAAGGGAGATGAGGAAAATCGTTTAAAGTTCGAAAATCGCGTTTAAACAGCAACCAGCCCCGTTTTCTGTTACTGGGCATCCCTTGCGCACCGTAAGCATAAGTTCTTGCGGTGCGCAAGGCTTCTGATCAGCTTTCAAAATCTCTATTTCTTGCATAAGTGACTCTTGGCCCTTCCGAAAGGTCAACAACCTTTATATATTGCAATATGAGCCCTCCATATTTACCTACAAGGGCTTTAGGATATTTACCAACTTTTTTAAGTCCTCGGTTAACTTTATTGTTACCCGAAAGGTCCTAACTTTCAACGTTGACGCTTTAACCCCTCGCATACGAATTTGATCATAACTTTCTCATACGATAACGAAACTTTACGAAATTTATATTTCGCATTCTAGTGAGCATAATTAACCGTTACAAAGCTTCGGGTTTGTTAAAAGGTCACTCAGAGGTATAACTTAAACATGTTGACACATTTAACCCCTGAAGTTTGTAGTCTCTCACTTTTAGCTTCGTATGATCCATGATTTATTCGTTTGATGGTATAAACATCATGTAGGGTTATTATGAAGTATATTTATTCACTGTTGACATTTAGAACTCGTATATTCACATACTTTTCATGATTGTCAACTCTAGTCCTTTCAGAACATTCTTTCACACGTTCAATCATATGACACGTGTCAATACCTTATAGGACGTGAATTTTCGAGGTGTTACAGGGACCCAAGTGTGATCCGTTCGGATGGCAATCCGTTCGGATGACCTATCCGATCGGACAGCAATCCGGTCGGATAGCAATCCGTTACAGTTGTTCCGTTTGTCCTAAACTTGGTCGTTTTGATGGTTTGTCATTATGTCGAGACACTTTGACAACGTGTTAGCCAACAGAACCCCTAGTTC
The DNA here is from genome assembly GCA_030545235.1 of Helianthus tuberosus. Lineage (NCBI taxonomy): Eukaryota > Viridiplantae > Streptophyta > Magnoliopsida > Asterales > Asteraceae > Helianthus > Helianthus tuberosus. Next base: position 56,834 of record JARYGA010040892.1, on the reverse strand, counting down.
GACCCAGATGACAAACCCGACCAGGAATCACCCTAGTCCGGCCGGTTACCGGCTTGAGACGGTTGTTCTTGACTAACCCGAAATCGGTAGTCTCGTGGGTAGGATCCGGATCTTGAGCTAATACAACACTACAATCGAGTAGAAGACTAAATCAGGGTCGGATCCTATCGGTTTTGAGTACATTGAGTGCAAAAGAGTTGAAAGAAAGTTAAAACCATCTTTCAATCCTCTTTCATCACCCTTGTGTCAAGATCTTTACAAGATCTTTGTGGAAATCGGTTAGATCTAAGTTGTTCTTGGTGGATTGAGGCCAAAATATGAAGTTCTTGAAGAACACATGATGACTTCACCCTAGAACACCCGAAATCTAGTGATTTGACGGTTAAAAGTTAAGATTTAAAAGGTAGAAAGGTGTAGGAGTGCGTGTAGATCAAGAAAGTACAGGATTTAGGGCGAGATCTTACCTGGATTGAGAGAAATCGAAGAAAAGGTGAGGAGCACGAGTGGTTCAGACAAAGGATTTCCAAAAGTGGAAAGAATGACAATGACAGGGGTATTTATAGGATTCCAAAAGAGGAAAGGGTTATCCGATCGGATGACGTACCGCCCGGAAGACGATCCGGTCGGATGACATCCTGGTCGAATGACGCCTGACCTGGAGCGTAGTGGCAATCCGGTCGGATGGCTATCCCGCCGGATGGCACTTGGTTCGATTGTTTGACGTGACGATTTTTGATGTTTTGATTTCGATTGCGAGCGGCTCGTCACGATAGGGTTTCCTAGTCAAATTACTTTTAGTCCCAACTACTAATTGTCATAGTTCGATTTTCGATTCGGATTCGAGTTCGATTACGTTTCGGGTTTCGATTGAGTTCGATTGATTTCCACAACATATATATATATATATATATATATATAACACGCACAAGTAACAGATAAGGCACACACACACGTATAATAACCAGATTGAGTCGAGTTGCGGTTCGTATCACGATTCGATGTCGAGTAGCATAGCTTGATTATTTATTAGTTAACTTTATCGCATTGTTACTTCCTATAATTCACAGTCGTAAGTTGATTAGGCAGCGATTAACACATATCGATTTTAGCAATTAACAACACTTACTCCACATAATACAATTAAAATAAGGAGATTACTATAAGTCAAATTCGTACAATCAGCCGTTGACTTTGACCTTGACTTTGACTTTGATTTTGATTTCCGAAAACACGGGGTGTTACAGCCTCCCCTTGTTTAGGGAATTTCGTCCCGAAATTAAGCTAGAAGCTGTACAACTCCGTGAATCACGTTTGAGAATTTTCGGTTCGGATCAGTTTTGACTCCGAAACGATTGCGAACCGAACGTGTGACGTGCGGAATCCGTACACGAACGAGATCAAACACACAAGAACGTAATATAATCGGTGATTCTATTGATTGATATGAAATTGTACAAACACCTGAATCACGATGTCACTTTCTCTTTCTAGCTTCTCTCTTTAAACAATTGCGGGTACTTCACCTTCATGTCGCTTTCGAGTTCCCAAGTGAACTCTGCGCCTCGTTTGCCTTCCCATCGGACTTTCACAATAGGAATGCGAGAGCGTCTGAGCTGCTTGGTTTGGCGATCCATGATTTCGACAGGCTTCTCCACGAAGTGTAATGTTTCGTTTACTTGCAGGTCATCGAGAGAGACATGTAAGTCGTGGTTGGCTAGGCACTTTCGGAGGTTTGACACGTGGAAAGTCGGGTGGACGTTACTAAGTTCCTCCGGTAGTTCGAGTCTGTAGGCGACTTTTTCGATCCTTTCCAGAATCTTAAAAGGTCCAACATATCGCGGCGCGAGTTTTCCCTTTCTGCCGAATCGGACTACACCCTTCCAAGGTGATACCTTTAGGAGTTCGTAGTCCCCAACGTCAAATTCAAGGGGCTTGCGCTTCTTATCGGCGTAACTTTTCTGTCGTTCCCGAGCTTTCACCAGGTTGTCTCGAATTTGGAAGATTTTGTCTGTCGTTTCTTGCAGTAGCTCGGGACCGGTTATTTTCGAGTGACCGATCTCGTGCCACACAATAGGCGATCGACATCTCCTTCCGTATAAAGCCTCGAATGGTGCCATTTGTATGCTGGAATGATAACTGTTGTTGTACGAGAATTCGACTAATGGCAGGTATTTATCCCAATTACCACCGAAGTCTATAACACACGAACGGAGCATGTCTTCAAGAGTACGAATCGTTCTTTCAGTCTGACCGTCGGTTTGAGGGTGGAAAGCGGTACTTAGATCGAGTGTTGTACCAAGAGCTTTTTGAAACGTTTCCCACAGTCGCGAGGTCAACCGAGCATCACGATCAGAGATGATGTCACGAGGCATCCCATGATTACAAATGATCTCGTCGGTGTAGATTCGGGCTAATCGTTCTACCTTGTAGTCTTCTCGTATCGGCAGAAAGTGAGCTGATTTAGTTAAACAGTCAACAACAACCCATATGCTGTCGTGACCTGATGACGTGTGCAGAAGATTCGTTATGAAATCCATAGCTATACTTTCCCACTTCCACATAGGAATTGGTGGTTGTTCGAGTAAGCCAGAGGGTCTTTGGTGTTCTGCCTTGACTCTTGCACAAGTTAGGCATTTTCCAACGTAGAGGGCAATATCCCTTTTCATGTCGGGCCACCAGTACCTGTAGCGAAGTTCCTGGTACATTTTGTCAGCACCGGGATGAACAGAATAATGGGATTTGTGGGCTTCGTCCATCAGGATCTATCGCAAATTGGTCCGCTTAGGGATCCAAATTCGGTCCAGAAAGTGGAATATCCCATTGGATTTGCTCACAAGCCGGGCTCCATCGTGATAGATTCGTTCCCTTTTCAGCGTGCGTTCGTTAAAACACGCGTGCTGGGCTTCACGAATAAGGGTTTCGAGGTCATGTTGGGCTTGAACATTACGAGTGCTAAGCAGATAACTCCGTCTGCTGAGTGCGTCGGCAACAACATTCGCTTTGCCTGGGTGATAACGGATCTCACAGTCGTAATCGCTGAGAAGTTCTACCCATCGGCGTTGACGCATATTAAGTTCCTTCTGATTAAAGATATGTTGTAGGCTCCTATGATCGGTGAAGATCGTACACTTGGTACCATAGAGGTAGTGTCGCCAAATCTTTAATGCAAAAACAACCGCTCCTAGCTCGAGATCATTGTTGTATAGTTCTTCTCGTGGATTTTGAGCTGACGAGATGCGTAGGCTATGACCTTGTTCCATTGCATGAGAACACAACCAAGACCAAGGTTGGAAGCATCACAGTAGACAATGAAATTGTTGTTTCCGTCGGGCAATGTGAGAACAGGAGCATTGCAAAGCTTATGCTTGAGGGTTTGAAAGGCAGTCTCTTGTTTAGTTCCCCAAACAAAAGGCTGATCTTTATGTGTGAGGGTGGTAAGCGGCACAGCGATCCTTGAGAATCCCTCGATAAATCGTCGATAATAGCCCGCTAGTCCGAGAAAAGAGCGGACTTCAGACAGGTTATTAGGCGTAACCCAGCTCTTGACAGCTTCAATCTTCGCAGGATCGACGTGAATGGCTTGACTATTAACAATGTGACCCAGAAACTGAACTTCCTCCAACCAAAATTCGCACTTGGAGAACTTGGCATAGAGTTGATTCCCCTGGAGTAGCTCGAGAACCAAACGTAGATGTTGGCGTGTTCGGCTTTCGATTTGGAATAGATCAAGACGTCGTCGATGAATACGATGACGAACCGGTCGAGATATGGTTTACACACGCGATTCATCAGATCCATGAAAACCGCTGGTGCATTGGTTAAACCAAAGGGAATAACAACGAATTCGTAGTGACCGTATCGAGTGCGAAACGCAGTTTTGGGTATATCCTCCTCTTGTATGCGTAGTTGATGATAGCCTGAACGTAGATCGATCTTCGAGAAACACGTAGCGCCTTGTAGTTGATCAAACAAATCGTCGATGCGAGGTAGGGGATAGCGGTTCTTGATAGTTAACTTATTCAATTCCCGGTAGTCGATGCACATCCGGAACGACCCATCCTTCTTTTTGACGAAAAGGACTGGAGCGCCCCATGGAGAGGTGCTCGGGCGAATGAAGCCTTAGTTGGTTTGAGAGTTCACGCATTTTGGATGGCGCGAGTCGATAAGGAGCTTTGGCAACAGGATTTGCTCCAGTAATGAGGTCGATACGAAAGTCGATATCATGACTTGGCGGTAAACCTGGAAGATCATCAGGAAACACATGAGGAAATTCATGAACCACAGGAACGTATTTCACTTCCTTCTTCTCTTTCTTTTCCTTCTCTGCTACTACAATGTTAGCCAAGAATGCCCTGTATTCCTTGCGGAGATACTTGCTAGCTTGCACACATGACATGAGCTTGAGACCCTTTGAAGTAGTATCCCCGTATACACACAATGAGTCACCATTCGCGAGCGAAAATCGAATCATCTTATCATAACACACAACTTCAGCATGGTTTTCGCGTAGAAAGTACATGCCTACTATGACGTCGAAACTTCCGAGTTGCATCGGAATAAGGTCGATTGGAAAGATGTGATTGTTGAGCTCAAGAGTACAATCACGGATAACGGAATTGACGGCGACAGTTCTTCCGGTAGCGACTTCTACATCGAACGTCGAAGAGAGTTTGGAGCGTTTATGATTAAGGAGCTTCTCGAATTCGAACGACACAAAACAATTATCGGCTCCAGTATCAAACAAACATGATGCATAAATACCATTCATAAGGAACGTACCATTAACCATGTTGTTGTCGGCTTGGGCTTGGCGCACGTTGATGTTGAAGGTTCTGGCGCGTGCGGCCTGTTGTTGCTGTTGCTGCTGTTGTTGCTGGTGTTGCTGCTGCTGTTGAGGCTGTTGCTGCTGCTGCTGGGGCTCTTGTTTCACAACCCTGTTTGGGCACATGTTGGCGAAATGGTTAGGATCGCCACATGCGAAGCAGGCTCTAGCTTTGACCGCGGGTGCCGGAGGAGCTTGTTGACCCTGTGGGGCGGTGAGTAGAGCTTGATGAGCAGGAGCTTGTCGAATACGGCAGTTAGCAGTAAAATAGCCGTACACATTGCAATGAGCACAAAAACGGCAAGCAATGGCAGTTGGATGATGGTAGGTACAAGTAGGGCAGAGCGGATGTGGCCCAGTGTATGCACGCTTTGCAAGAGGTGCATTAGCCACAGGCGCCGCTACTTGACGCTGTTGGGCTGGTATGGCTTGAATCGGTGCAGCAGTGATCGCACAGTTCTTGTTGTTGGAGCTGTTCTTTCTCTTGTTCTTCCTCTTGTTGCTCGATGAGGTGGGTTCAGCAGTTGGTGCGGTGGCGGTAGCTTGATGCAGATGCCTCGAAGTCTTATCCCAGACACCAGTCTTAACCCGCTTGTCGTTGATTTCAGCGGCCAGTAGATAAGTTTCCTCGATCGTTGTAGTCTTAGCCGTTTGCACGAAATCAGCAACGCAGTCGGGCAGGGCCCGGATGTACTTCTTGATTGCCATGTCTGGAATCTTGACTTGATCGGGACAGATAATGCTGAGCTGTTTGAAACGAGCAGTGAGACCAGCATTGTCACCATCCTTTTGCTGTATGTGCCAAAATTCATCTTCTAGCTTTTGACGTTCGTGAGGAGGGCAGAATTCCTCTAGCATAACTTCCTTGAGCTCATCCCACGACAGACCGTAAGCTGCATCGTTCCCTCGCTTGTTCCTCTCGGCCGTCCACCAGTCTAGTGCACGGGACTGGAAAACGCCGGTAGCATTCAGAGTACGGAGGTCATCAGGGCAACCACTCTGTCGCAGAGTAACCTCAATGGAATCAAACCAGTGGAATAGTGCAGTAGGACCTCCCTCGCTAGTGAATTCTTTTGGCCCACACGACTTGAATTGCTTGAAACTGAAGGTCTTCCCGGTAGCTTTAGGAGCTTCGGTTCTCGATTCCTCAGACGATTTGCTGGCATTCTCATAAACATCACTCACGGCCTTTGCTACACTTTTAGCGATGATGGTAGCAAGACGTTTGTCTCTCTTTTCTTGACGAGAAAGTGCGTGACGGGATCCAGACGACATTGTCTGCAACAGACATCGTCACAGGACTCAACACATGTATTCGAATATCACCTCACACGTCTACTACTACTAAAGCTCAGGAACACATACCACGTAAACACATAGACATATAACCATGTAGGACACAGAACCATATAATCACATAAACACATAAACACATAGGCACGTAGGCACGTAAGCACATAGGCATATAACTTACTTAAACACATATTTTGCGTGTATCCACTTTCTTATGATTATGCGTGTTCCTTTATCAACGAGAGGTAGTCAGAATACAGAAACCTATCATTCAAAGTTCGAGAGCGTTCGAATATAGCGATCGCGTTTTAGTATATCGAATAGCATAGTATAAGCGTACATTGTAGCATAAGGTCGTCCACAATTCAACGATTTGTTAGCGATTTGAGATAGAAGAGCAGTGCGAGTCGTATGTGTCGATCGAAGTGAAAGCGAAATCGAGTAAATTCCAAAAATTTAAACACATAAACAGGTAAACACACACATAAACTCATAAAATCGACGAATTATCAGAGTCAGCAGTTGCGGGCTCAGAATTGAAATACGCAAAATCGAGAGATAGACTGTCTGCGGATAGTAGACTTCGACTAACCAAAGCGATTCAACTATTCTCAAGGACTTGTCGTCTACGTTTGACCTTCAGGACTGTGTCCTTGCCTCGACTCTTGGGCGCCTGACACATTTCCCGTTAGTCATGTCGTGACTTCAGGTCGTCGGAGTCCGTCGAGACTTTGGTGGGAGTTTTATAAAATGTGCGGAACAAGTTGTCAAGGTTAGGGTTTCACCCCTGTCTCAACAACTTCGTCCATGTTTTTGATAAAATAGAGGAGATTATTCATCAAAATATGGATTTCACTCCTGATTTGGCATAATTCCCCCGTTGAACAAGCGTTCGTTGTTGAAAAAAGAAAGAAGAAATCATTGATAAGTTGATTAAAACAGCATTAATTCAAGCAATTTAGTCAAGAGTTTGTGGTTTTCACACCTAATCTCGACCTTATTGCCTATTTATAGTTGAAAATTCGAGTGTAGTGATAGTGTAGCATAAGCGAGAATAGCGAGGAATAAGCTCGCACATAAATCCTACTGGATATGCACAAACCGGTCTGTTGGTTCCTAACTATAGACTAGGTTTCTAAGACACCGACCCGGACTAGGTCGAGTCTTGCCTAATTCCCTATAGTCAGTGTTGTAAAAGTCGCTAGGCGGTCTCTAGTCGGCTGACTGGGGAGTTGGGAGTAATCGGAGTACTCGGAGAGTACTCGGGGAGTACGCGGACATGGTAACTATAAAGAAAATTAATTGTTATATATTATACATATGTTAAAATAAGCATAATTTATGTCAACTGAGTATAATTTAAAATGAAACATGTTTAAAGTTCAAATATTCTGAATACAAGTCCGAGTAGTCCGAGTACAAGGCCGAGTAATCCGAGTACAAGGCTGAGTAGTCCGAGACAAGGCCGAGTAGGCCGATTTTGACCGATTTTGACTAATTAAAAGTCAACAAACCACGTTGACCGCCTAGACCGACTAGGCCGACTCTTTCCGGCTACGTCCGACTAGGCGCCGACTAGGCCGACTAGGCGCCGAGTTTGACCGAGTTTGACCGAGGCCGACTAATTGAGTCCGCCTAGGAGGAAGTCGCCTCGGAGGGGTTCCGAGGACCGAGTACTCGCCGAGTACTCGGCCTTGGAATCCGACTTTTACAACACTGCCTATAGTTATGGCTCTGATACAAATCTGTCACACCCCAACCGATGGCGGAATTATCGGGGCATGGCACTGAGCGAAACAGATTGTCCAGAAATTTCCATAACAACTATCATTACCATTCAATTTAAATTAACATGTCCCATACCATGTCTCAAACAGTAAACAAATTATTACAGATAAAATCCAGGCAAATATTCTGTTCTGACAACTCAGATTTAAATAGACAGCAATTGTTTATCTGCTTCTAGAGACCCTTAGTTTGACCACTACAGACAACTATTTGTTGGGCTCTAAAGCTTTATTCTAGCTTCAAATTCCTACCAAGTGTGCGTCCTAAGCACCTGTCACATACGTTAAAATAATGTCAATACATAAAATGTAAAGGTGAGCATACAAGTTTGATAATAGCATATAGAGTTCGAATTCGTTTACGCATAACCAGCACGTACACATAGTGAAATGAAGCACGTTAGTTATCGACATAGATCCATCGATACCAATGACTGCGGGTTGACTGCCCGAGGTAGTTCGCAATACTAATTACCACCGTAACCCATGCAAGTAATGATCCTTAACAACCCCCGTGTAAACGGGTGCTGAGTCCAAACTATAGTACTATCGTTGCTAAGGCAGGTAGACAACATTCCATGTGTAAACATAACAAACAAGCATTCATAAGCCACGTATAACATGCATTAACGGTTAGCGTTCAAATAGTATTGAGTCGTGTGATTTTTGTAGTTTGAATATTCGTAACGTATGTAACACCCAAAAGTGCTTAAAGCAAAAGGGGATTGAGTATACTCACAGCGATTAATGGATTGAAGGGAGCGCTTAGCGAGTAGGGTTAGCCTGAATAGATTCGATAGCATAACGATAAGTGATGCGTAAAACGTCACAAAGTGTGAAAGGGTCGGATAGTGGTTCGATCAGATGGTAATCCGATCGGATGGTAGTTCGTGCGGATAACAATCCGTTCGGATGGTCATCCGGTCGGAAGACGATTCGAGTGGATTGTTTCTTCCTATAAGAAGGATGTGTTTGTGTATGATGGCTTGACTTTTGAAGTTTTCATTGTAGTATTTTGAAAACATTAAAGTATCTCTATCCATCAAGTCGGTCGATCGGATGACTGGTCGTGCGGATAACAATCCGTTCGGATGGTCATCCGGTCGGACGGCGACTTGGTGATGAGGTTACTTACTGAAAGCAAGTTCATAACAGAAGCGTCATTCGATCGGATGGCAATCCGATCGGATGGCAACCTTGTCATTGAACATGTTGAAAATTGTTTAAGTCTTTGAAGTCTTAGTATCTCATGATCCGAAGAGTAATCCAGTCAGATGGTCGTCCGATCGGATTGCAATTCGTTCGATACTCAAACTTCAGTTAAGATTGTTTTAAAGGTGGGACCCAAGTGTGATCCGTTCGGATGACATATCCGATCGGACAGCAATCCGGTCGGATAGCAATCCATTACAGTTGTTCCGTTCGTCCTACACATGGTCGTTTTGATGGTTTGTCATTATGTCGAGACACTTTGACAACGTGTTAGCCAACAGAACCCCTAGTTCGACCCAGATGACCAACCCGACCAGGAATCACCCTAGTCCGGCCGGTTACCGGCTTAAGACGGTTGTTCTTAACTAACCCGAAATCGGTAGTCTCGTGGGTAGGATCCGGATCTTGAGCTAATACAACACTACAATCGAGTAGAAGACTAAATCAGGGTCGGATCCTATCGGTTTTGAGTACATTGAGTGCAAAAGAGTTGAAAGAAAGTTAAAACCATCTTTCAATCCTCTTTCATCACCCTTGTGTCAAGATCTTTACAAGATCTTTGTGGAAATCGGTTAGATCTAAGTTGTTCTTGGTGGATTGAGGCCAAAACATGAAGTTCTTGAAGAACACATGATGACTTCACCCTAGAACACCCGAAATCTAGTGATTTCACGGTTAAAAGTTAAGATTTAAAAAGTAGAAAGGTGTAGGAGTGCGTGTAGATCAAGAAAGTACAGGATTTAGGGCGAGATCTTACCTGGATTGAGAGAAATCGAAGAAAAGGTGAGGAGCACGAGTGGTTCGGACAAAGGATTTCCAAAAGTGGAAATAATGACAATGACAGAGGTATTTATAGGATTCCAAAAGAGGAAAGGGTTATCCGATCGGATGACGTACCGCCCGGATGACGATCCGGTCGGATGACATCCTGGTCGAATGACACCTGACCTGGAGCGTAGTGGCTATCCGGTCGGATGGCTATCCGGCCGGATGGCACTTGGTTCGATTGTTTGACGTGACGATTTTTTATGTTTTGATTTCGATTGCGAGCGGCTCATCACGATAGGGTTTCCTAGTCAAATTACTTTTAGTCCCAACTACTAATTGTCATAGTTCGATTTTCGATTCGGATTCGAGTTCGATTACGTTTCGGGTTTCGATTGAGTTCGATTGATTTCCACAACATATATATATATATATATATATATATATATATATATATATATATATATATATATATATATATATATATATATATAACACGCACAAGTAACACATAAGGCACACACACACGTATAATAACCAGATTGAGTCGAGTTGCGGTTCGTATCACGATTCGATGTCGAGTAGCATAGCTTGATTATTGATTAGTTAACTTTATCGCATTGTTACTTCCTATAATTCACAGTCGTAAGTTGATTAGGCAGCGATTAACACATATCGATTTTAGCAATTAACAACACTTACTCCACATAATACAATTAAAATAAAGAGATTACTATAAGTCAAATTCGTACAATCGGCCGTTGACTTTGACCTTGACTTTGACTTTGATTTCCGAAAACACGGGGTGTTACAGCCCACCTTCCCCGCGAGACACCCCGTTCACCCTAAGGTGATTTAGTAACAAATTATAGAAAACAAGAAACTTTAGTTGTATGCATGTACATAAAAATAATAATTGAATGGTTCTTATAATGTGTTTCTATCAATCATATAACTTCATCAAGTTTTCATTTTGATATCCGGAGAGTGATGGAATTCTTGAGAGAAAAACAATTTTTTTTAAAGAAAACTTCATTAAAATACATCTTCAACCCAGAGAGAAACATTTAAGTTGTACAATTTTCAGACAGGCATCAAGAAAAGATCAACAAGGAAAGCTTATATTAATGATATCAATATTTTCTGTAGGATTACACTTAGTATTTTCAGACTATCACAAAAGAAACGTAGAATACATAGAAGTCACAAAATTTAACTTTTATTTTAAACCGAGCGTTATAGGCAATGTGACATTTTCTCAAATTTCAAATATACATCTTCGACTGTTTTTTATCTACATTTCCATTTTCAAAACCGGCTCATATTTCAATTGTTTTTTATCTACATTTCCATTTTAAAACCGGCTCATATTGAAAACGTACATGTTGTTAGATATTTTAGTGTAATCGGGGGATTGACTTGGTGATCAAAGCGAATAATAATACGCATCATGCAAGTTAGGAGGTGCGGGAGTGCACGCTTGTTTGAGTTATTATAATTCGGAGAGTACGGGCGGATCTCGTACCCTACGGGGGTTCTAAGGTGGCAGCGCCCCCTTGGCGGGGGTCCGTGGGCAGCGCCCCTGGGAGCAGGGTCCAAGGGGCGGCAGCCCCTGGCAGGGTCCAAAGGGCAGAGCTCCTGGCTGGGGTCGAGCTGCCAGGTCAGCTTGGAAAAAAATTATTTTAATGAATCGAGTATTTAGGTACTTGAAAGGAACCATGAAATATGGTTTGACCTATACTGGATTTCCTTCGGTTTTAGAAGGTTATTCGGATGCAAGTTGGATTAAAAACAAGGAAGATCATTCTTCCACGAGTGGATGGACTTTTATGCTTGGAGGAGGTGCCATATCTTGGGCATCTAAGAAACAGACTTGCATTACTGATTCGACAATGGAGTCTGAGTTTGTAGCATTAGCCGCAGCTGGCAAAGAAGCTGAGTGGCTAAGAAACTTGATTTATGCGATTTCATTGTGGCCTAAACCTATATCACCAATATCTATTAGATGTGATAGTGCCGCTACCTTGGCTAAGGCCTATAGCCAAGTGTATAATGGGAAGTCTAGACACTTAGGTGTTAGACACAGCATGATTCGTGAGCTCATCATGCATGGGGTGATATCGGTGGAGTTTGTGAGAACTCAACAGAATTTAGCCGACCACTTAACTAAAGAGTTATGTAGAGATCTTGTGCACAAGGCGGCCGTAGGGATGGGATTAAAGTCCACATGAGATTTCTTGAGTTAAGATACCCAATTCCCACCTGATATGACGTTAGGTGCTGAATTCAATGTAGAAAGCTTAACATCTAGAAATTGGAACACATTAGTAGCATCATCCCAAGGTGCAAGAATAAAGAGCTACCTATATGAGCATGAAGTTTAGCCGTTTCAAGAAGCTAGGACTTGGCTTTGATATGTTCATTGAAGGATGGGACACAGGCTAGTAAAAATAGTGTCAAGAAAGAACATTAGAGTATGTAAACTTGTGTGTATATTATCTTCATGTATTCACTGAATAGAAAGGGTTCAATCCTTAGCGACACCCCTATATTCGAATATTTGGAATGTGTAATATACTAATGTGAAATTCAATCGTCGCGATATTTTCATTTATGCATAAGTTTGATTGTTGTGAATTTGTTTAAGTTAATCAAGGATTACGCTAAAATGGGAGAGGAATGTTAGATATTTTAGTGTAATCGGGGATTGACTTGGTGATCAAAGCGAATAATAATACACATCAAGCAAGTTAGGAGGTGCGGGAGTGCACGCTTGTTTGAGTTATTATAATTCAGGGTGTACGGGCAGAGCCCGTACCCTACGGGGGGTTCCAAGGGGGCAGCGCCCCTGGGAGCAGGGTCCAAGGGGCGGCAACCCCTGGCGGGGTCCAAGGAGCAGAGCCCCTGGCTGGGGTCGAGCTTCCAGAGGCAGTTTTAATGCAATTTAATTAAATTGGAATATAACTGCCAGAGACAGTTATCTGCAAACATCCCCAAAAATTCGAATACACAGTTTTGATCATCTTCCTAGTTCAAAAAATTCATAGACACACCAACATACCCTGGTTCAATTTCTCATAAAATCAGAGTTGTATCCGATTGAATTTTTCGGTTGAACCACCGAAATAATTTGATCTGAGAGTGATTACACGCCTCTCTGATCATCCGGTTTCTGAAATTCCCCAACACACGTGCAACCAGTAGTGTTATCATTCAATCAAAAATAATTGTCGAAAGTTACTATGGTGCTGTTTGTTTTTTCTGCGAGAAAATGTCTGCAGTCTGCGGACCACATCTGCAGGCATCTGCAGGAGAAGAGGTGGACCAAATGTCTGCAGTCTGCAAGGAGAAGAGGGTTTGTTTTTTTTTATATATAAAACCTCTTCTCACCTTAACACACACAACACACATCTCTGATCTCTCTGTCTGCCTCCCTCTACCACCACAACCACCGTTCACCTCCACCACCACAACCAACCACCACCACTTCAGCCACCACCCACCCCGTCGCAGCCACCACCACGCAACCACCACCACCACCTAACGCTCACCACCACCATCTCCTCCTTCCTCCCCCACCAACCCAGTCGCAACCACCAAGCACCACCGCCACCACGAAGCCAAGCACCACCACTTCAGCCGCCTTCAACCACCTCCACCGAAACCCTAATTTCACCATCTTCGAGGGTTTCGATTTGGGGGTTTCTGAAGAGAGAGAGAGAGAGAGAGAGAGATCGAGGGAGGAGAGAACAGTGGTGGTTGTCACCGGAGATGCTTCACCATCTTGGCACCGGAGCTGAACCGTGGTGGTTGTCACCGGGTTTCTGAAGAGAGAGAGAGAGAGATCGAGGGTTTCGATTTGGGGGTTTTGTCGGAGGTGGAGGTGGTGGCAGAGGAGGTGGTGTCGGAGGTGGAGGTGGTGGCAGAGGTCGGCTGGAGGGAGAAGAGGAGAAAAGGAGAAGATGTTTGAAGAGGTTTGCAGACTTGGGGACATGTCTGCTTGGGGAAGAGGTGGGGAAGAGGTAAAGTGTGAGAAGCTCTTCCGAAACACAAACGAGCTGTAGACCTCAAACGTCTGCGCGCATCTGCGTGACGCAGACATAAGTGACCAGAAGTGCTTCTGGCCAAAAAACAAACACCACCTATGTAAACCATAATTAGCAAAATGTTGGGGTAAAGCTGGCCTTGTATGTTGTAACTAAGAAACGGAACTTGGGCCTGAATTTGGGCTTTAGGTGTTCGGCCCGAAACTAACCTCGTAATTCATCGTGGATCAAAAGTTACAAACGTTTTTGCAAATTGATTAAACGATATCATACAACCAGATTTTACAATCAGTCGATGGTATGGTACCAAACAAACAACCAGTTGAAATAATAAATGATAAATAAATAAATAAAGAACCTTCTAGAAAAACTCTATATATGAATATTTATAACTAGTATGTTACCCGCCGCGCTTTGCGGCGGCGTCAAAACATACAATAACCCGAATTTTTACCAGCTTAAATCTAGATAAAGTTCATGACAAAACATAGATCAAGTAACACAGTACATTTCACCTAAATAATTAATGTAGGCCAACTAAACTTGAATTATCTAAACTATACAAGTGCAAGTTATTAGTGAAATAATTATAAAGAGTTGTAAAAATGAAACTTAAAAAGCCTTGTGATATAATTATATCATCTATAGTATAAGAGTTGTAAAAATGAAACCTAAATACAAGCCTTAAAAGTGTTCACTGACCAAACACTTTAGATATATACAATGCTCTCATTATAATCCTATTCTCATATGGTGTATACAGACCGTATAAGGTTATACGGCCCGGGCATAGCCTTTGTCAGTTCATTTTATTCTATACGGGTCGTAAAACCTTATACGGCTCGTATAAACCATATCATGCTCTCCGTATTTATCCATACAAGCTTTACGGCATATCGGGCAAGTTTCATCTTCTGGGTACATAGGGATTATCAACCGGTATTTAAGGATGACTCTGTATTCTACTGCTGACATACATTGTCCTAGCCCCTCAATCGGGATAACGGTCAAAAAATCTTGAGCATGGGAACCCTTCAGACACTCCAACACCGCCTTCTAGCGAGATGACAAATCAAAATTTTCTCCCAGTCTTTGAGATTTATAACTTATTAAACAAACACAACACTTTACTTTAACAAGAAACTGTTACCAGTTGTTGGTCTGATTAGTGCAAGCCATAAAGTCAGATTACCAGTCATTAACTTTAAGATCTATGCAATCATTCTTAATTTTTATTTTTCTTAAACTAAAAGACATGGTTTCAAAACGTCATTTGTATCGTCACATACAACATTTAAGATTAAATTATATTCTTATCAATAAAAAAATTGAAAAATATCAGAGAAAAGTCCACTTGCATATTGATTAAACCTTTATAATTTCATTCCTAGCTGGAAGTTGATTAGTAAAGTTGCTACTTTCATTATAAAACATTCTGTTTTTAGTGAAGTTAATATCAAGATTATTGTCTTAATCTCTACTTTATAATAAAGATAATCAAATACTGACAGAGCAATGACATCACCAGGTTAATCTCCTCACTAAAAAACTTTCCAACTCCGTTGCTTTTCTATAATTACGTAAATCTAATTAATATATTGCAAATTTCGTTCATAAATAGCCTTATAATTTTTAGAAATAATGGATTTTAATAATCCAAACTATTAGACGTTGGCCGGCAACGGTCCCAACTTAAAAAATAACCAATGGTGGTCTCACATTTTCACATATTGTAAACTAATAGACATTTACTAACAGAATCTTAATTTTTTTGTCTTCTTATCCTTTTCGGTTTAGTAAAAGTCCATTAGTTTACAATATATGAAAATGTGAGACCACCACTAGTTATTTTTTATGTTGGGACCGTTGCCGGCCAACGGCTAAT
Source organism: Helianthus tuberosus (assembly GCA_030545235.1). Taxonomy (NCBI): domain Eukaryota; kingdom Viridiplantae; phylum Streptophyta; class Magnoliopsida; order Asterales; family Asteraceae; genus Helianthus; species Helianthus tuberosus. The sequence continues at coordinate 41,024 of JARYGA010040892.1, read as the reverse complement.
AGTCTAGATTATTAAAATCCATTATTCGTAATTTTTATTATAATATCAATGATCTAAAATAAGGTTTTTCATAAATTTGTAATTTCGTATTGTAGTCACCAACAGGCCTATGATTTATTTTATATGGAGGAGGGTGGATTGGAGGGCTTAACCATACTTTTAGTGTGGTCGATCGGGAATTTTTGTCTAAATAATACACTAAAAAAAGTTTCCGCCCTGAAGACGTTAATCTCAAATTGAAGAGATAAAGATCAAACGAGTTATAGATAATTCTTGAAGAATTATTTATTGGATCTTTTATAATTTATTTAGAGATAATTATTAATATAAACTAATAAGGTTTATCTAGGACTTTATTTATTTATATAAATAGAGTTGAGTCGCGTTAGGACTAGAGTGAGTTTAATATAAATATATGGTTAGGGTTATTGTATTTGGGTGCTTCTCATTGTTATATAATAAAAAGAGTCGAACAGTTCGTTCAAATATCGTGTTTGCATGTTCGTTTATGGGTCTGATTTCCAACACGCCCCACAAAGCTTGGTTGTAGATCCGCCCCCTTATTGGAGTTTCATCTATTCATATTCAATTATTTGTTTAATCTAACCTAAATAGTTAGTCAATTAAGTAGGGTTGTCCAAACTGCTCGACGATCGAGGATCGATCGCTCGAAAAATGCTCGTTCGATTCCCGCTCAGTTTATAAATGAGCCGCTCGGATCGGTTCGATTCAAATTCTATCCAAGCATGAGCAAAGGTCCGCTCGCTCGTCGATCGCTCGGTTTCGCTCGAATTATTTTTATTAATAATTAATGCTTGTGTTTATAGGTTATATGTTGATTTGAAGTTGAGTTTTGTGGATGAAGATGATCAAGCTTAAAGAAGAAGTTTATGGCTTTTGAACTAAATGACAATTTGTATTTCGCACTTTATTTTGTGCTTTTTGATATTGTTAAGAACATTTTTAGAATCGTAATTTTAGTTATGTATTATTTTTGTTAGTAAAGTGTTGGACATGTTTTAATTAAGTTAGGATTTGTTTTGTTGAACGCATCCTTATAATTCAATCGAGTGAAACCGAGCGAAAACGATCCGCTCGATTTTAGTTAGGATTTGATAAAAACCGAGGGAAAACGATCCGATCGATTCAAATTCAATCCGAGCATGAGCATCACTTTTGTGCTCGGTTTTGCAAATTTGATCCAATCGGATCGGATCGGTTGTAGTTCAATCCGAGCATGAGCAGACCCTCGATCGGATCGGTTCATGAACACCCCGACAATTAAGTAATAATGTGGAGTAATTAGAAAAATCCCACTCCATTTAAGTTAATGGTGATTATTATTATTATTATTAACAACTAGAACGTTGTTCAACCACCGGCAGTGCTTAATGTCAGCAGGTAAGCCATCATTAAACTCTATGACCTTATAGATAATTTTATGTAGCATTCATCTTACTAAAATAGTCGATTTTTGTTTTTAATGCAATAATAATATAAACTTGTATATTTGTAGTTTGATCGACAAGCTATTAACATGTGTTTTATTTAAGTGCACCTACACATAGGATGCAAATTTCGATCTTACGGGTTTATAAATTTTGAACTTGCAAAATATGCAACCGACAAACATGAATGTTGAATTAGAACTCTTAGGGGCGGTTTGTTTAGCTTTTAATGAGACTCTTAATGGTTCATACTGTTTGTTTCGTGAGTAACTGTCTGTATGGTTCAGACATTTGACTCTGAATGATTAAGCATTATCCTGAGTCTGAATGATTAAGACCTCTAATCTGAATTGGTCAGACATTTGCATCTGAACGGTTAATCGTTATATTGGCTCTTAATAGTTCAGATCTATTACTGATTCAACACTTAATGGTTCAGTACTTAACCATTCAGATTACCAAACAACCCCTTAGCCTATTTGGTTAAATATCGGTTATTTTTTTAAAGTTAGCATAGAAGTGAAGAAAAATCCTCTCTTAGACCCCCTGTAGTGGGTAGGGCTGTCCAAACTGCTCGACGATCGAGGATCGCTCGAAAAATGCTCGTTCGATTCCTGCTCAGTTTGTAAATGAGCCTCTCGGATCGGTTCGATTCAAATTCAATCCAAGCATGAGCAAAGGTCCGTTCGCTCGTCGATCGCTCGGTTTCGCTCGAAATTATTTTGATTAATAAGTAATATATATATATATATATATATTATAGATTTTAAAGATTAAAAACCCAAAAAATATACTAGCCAAAAAAAATTAAAAGCCCAAAAAATATTCAGCCCAACTTAATAGTTAATATCAAAATCTAACCCTAAATCCCTATTCCTAAAACAATATTCAAAATCTGCATATCGCCACTCCACAAACACACCAAAATCTAACCCTAAATAACTTTTGAACTAAATGACAATTTGTATTTCGCACTTGATTTTGTGCTTCTTGATATTGTTAAGAACATTTTTAGAATCATGATTTTAGTTATGTATTGCTTTTGTTAGTAAAGTGTTGGACATGTTTTAATTAAGTTAGGATTTGTTTTTGTTGAACGCAGCCTTATAATTCAATCGATCGAAAACGATCCGCTCGATTTTTTTAGGATTTGATAAAAACTGAGCGAAAACGATCCGATCGATTCAAACTCAATCCGAGCATGAGCATCACTTTTGTGCTCGATTTTGCAAATTCGATCGGATCGGATCGGTTGTAATTCAATCCGAGCATGAGCAGACCCTCGATCAGATCGGATCGGCTCATGAACACCCCTAGTAGTGGGGCGCGATTTGTGCATTTTTTTGAAGGATAGCGCCCCATAGCGCCCCGAACACCACGATGGGCGGCGCTATGGGGGTTTTTTTGGTGGGTGGCGCCATGCACATAGCGGCGCTATGTGTGTTTGGTTTTCAAACTTTGACCAATCAAAAATAGTTAAGGGTTTTTATAATTAATTAATAAAATTGAAAATTAATAATTAGGTAATGATGGGTATGAGCTTTATGACTACGGGCTCTAGTGATATAACGCCTCATAAAGTCACGGTGTGACGTGGCACGACACGACACGTGTCGCATAACGCCCACAAAGGGGCTTTATGACTACGGATAGATTTAGAAAACATCCGATTTTATGTATAATTAAAACATTATTAATACTATTATTAAATAAAAAAGGGAAATTGCATTTTAGTTTGGTGATTAAATGTGTAATTTATTTCGAAATGTTGAATACAAATTCAATGTAAAAATAAAATAAAATAAAATTTATTGTTATAATGAAAATGTGTCGATTAGAGTGTTTAATTACTGAAATAATAAAACTTCAGGGGTCATTTATGACAGGTTTACAATTTAAAATTCAGGAAATTTCCGTCAAAGGGGAAGTGGCCACATATGAAAGTGGAAAGAAAACATCTTTTCTCTTTTTTCAGAGAATGAAAGTGGCTATTATGAGAAGAAATTAAGCTAATCCAAATCAGTGAGTCCAGCTTTGTCTTAGTTAGGGGATTAATTTTCATATATTTTTGTGGCTTTGCATGTTACATTCTTCTTTATCTTCGGGTCTCTATTGTGTTTTTATATGTTACTATTATACTTTTTGTTGTTAGTTTTAGATTACATGGAAATCACTCTTTGTTTCGAATATGCTTTTCAGTTCTAATTATGGTTTGGCGACATCTCACCCTCTCTGGACATTACCAGAGTACCAAAAGGTTTGCGATTGGTGAGATTTTCAACGGACATGGTTGTTGTTATAGTGTTAGAGATGAAGATTAAGATTTGGTTAGTCAACTCCAAACAAGGGTTTATATAGCACCTATTCGAATCCAAATACTTTAAATTTAAAATTCTAACTTAAAAGATAAACAATAAACTTATCCTATTTTAATACGAATTGGACTCGAAAACTTGACTCGCACGTTACTTCATTTAGGCGTGACTCAAGTCAACGCCTAGGCGTCAACTCACTCCAGCTGCAGCTCAACACCTCCAGCGGCTGCGGCTTACCTTAGCTCCATATTTCCAGCCACAACTTAGCATTCTTCCAGTCAATCTTTAGCTTGTGATCTCCTTCAGCCGAAGCTAACTGCTCCGACTGCGGCGTGGCAACCTTCCAGCCACGACTCAATTAGATATTTGCATGCCAGTATTCCTAAGTAATATTGTCTCTAACTTTGACCAAGAGTAACATTATATTAAATATTATGTTATAAACCCAACTTAATCATCAAAATTAATCGTAGTAGCTATTAGAAAGATTATGGAAAGTAACCTACTCTTAAAACTGTAAATTTTGTTATTAACAAAAATGATAAAATTGTTTTAAATTGACTTACTTCAAAATAATCTCAGAATTAATCGACTAATTAAGTCAATAGTAGATTTAATTGATCAAAATGAAACACTACATATGAATTTCACATAGCATAGCATGGTTATGATAACTCGATTAGTAACTTGATTCAAATATTTGGTGTAGCAAACATGAATACATGAACTTACTAACAATGGACTTAAATCACGCATAAAATTGTGAACATTTCACATATTTGATATTTGATTTGCGAATTATGATTCACAACTATAAGAATTATGGTGAAAAATATTCATTCACACCTCATGTATTTATTGCTTTGTATTGCATGATAAAATGTTAGTGGCATTTCATAATCATTGATCTATCTTGTGCTAATAATAACCATTAATAACTTGTATAAGTTCTAAAAGGGTGTTGTTAAATACACCCATAAGTACGATTACTCTTCTAAGTTTTTGAGATATCAAACCGAAACTCTCTAGGGTTTGGTAAAAACTTTTTTCCGATCGCCGGCCGGCTCGACGAGGGTGGTTTCCGGATTAGTGTGTGAGGTCGCCATCTTCCCGGCTTGACCTTCCATCCTAATTTGAGTTATTCGTTCCTCCATTCGCTTGCTGGGATTCGGTCTTTTGCTTGTTTCCTTGTCTTCTTCTCCCTCGCCGGAACTTCTTCTCGATTGCTTAGTAGGTCTGATACTGTTCGCGGCTGTCTCTACAGTTTAGCTAGATCAGTTCGAATCCTATTAACCTTTCACATAGCTGCTTCTTGGCTTGGTGAGTGTTGGTTTGTCCGTGTGGGTTCATGGGAGGTGGTCAAATTCTTTGTCACTAACTTGCCGGAAGGATGTACTCCTTGGGAGTTGAGGCAGGGGCTGGAACACTTTGGGGTAATATCAGGTACTTATGTTGCTAAAAAAAGGGATAAGTTGGGAAACAGATTCGGGTTTGTTAGTTTTGTAGAGGTTAAGGACAGACTGGGGTTGGAGAAGTCGCTTTCGGGGGCGAGATTGGGATCAAATAAACTGAAGATTAATCTGGCCAAATTTGCGGTGGAGAACTCGGGATACTCCGTTCAGCCGGAGGCGAAAAGTTTAAGCCAGAATGCTCCAAGACAAGTGGATTCGGTCAGATCTTTTAATTTGAGGGATGGTAGATCTTTTAGAGACGTCTTGGGTAAATCTCATGTCAAGGAGGATGGTTGCATGAATCCGGGTGCTCCTAGAGGGGTTGTGGTTCCTGACTCAGGTAAGTCTCTAGTTATCCCGGATAGGACGTCAGCCTTTTCGGATTTTTGGGATTTAGCTGTCGTTGGCCGCTCGGTTGATTTAGAAACACTGGTGGATCTAGATAAGCTCCTTCGTATTGCCAAGGTTCCCTTCTCCAGGATCCAGTTCTTAGGAGGTTTGTCTGTTTTAATCTCTTTTCCGAATGGAGAAGCGGCGAATAGGTTTCTAGACTCTCGGGTGGTTTGGGGGCCGTGGTTTTCGAAATTGGAAGGTTGGCGGGGTCAATCTTTGCCTCTCGAAAGGATAGCATGGCTGAGGATGCTTGGGATTCCTATTCACCTTGTGGAGGAGGAGGTGTTATCGGCCGTCGGGGAGCTTTTTGGAAAGGTCCTTCATGTCCCTAAATCTGTTACCGGTGATTCTGATCTGTCTCTGTTTACGGTGGGAGTGTTAGCCAGGGAAGCTGGTAGGATTGAAGAAATGGTTTCGTTGAGTTGGAAAGGGAGGAGCTTCAGGATTTGGGTAGAGGAGGAGAGAGAACCTTGGGTTCCGGACTGTTTGGGCTCTGTCTCCGATCTGGCTCAGTCGTCTGATGACTCTCCGATGATCTCTTCGCCGGTCGGTAATGTCGAAGCTAAAGGGTCGCCGCGTCCTGGTGGTAGGGGAGGAGAGGAAGAGTCTCATGGGCTGGACGTTCGGTTTCTCCATGCAGACATTGGGAATACCCATGATGAGAGAGAAAAAAGGGACTGTGGTGTGTCAGTGGTTAATGAGGTTTCCCCTAGGAACTTGGATTGTCGGTCACATGTTTCAAACTCGGTGGGCCCTAATGATTCCCAGACTGATAATGGGCCTCAGCTTAATCTATTCAACATGGGCCTTGGGGACAGGCCCCTTAGGAATAATTTAAAATTCTCTGTGGGTTCCAGATTAAGAAAGACCCGTTCTCAGCCCACTAAGGACTCCTCTCCTGTGGAAGTTAGGCCTGTTAAGAGACCTAGGCCTGTCTCGGAAGATTATGAACCAGGGTTTGGTTTTATTGGATTTACTAACTCGGCAGCTCAAGCGGAAGGGGGGAGGTCCTCTCCAGGTTTCAACGAGGAAGGGGGTTTTGACCTAAACATCAGAGCGTCGCCCGTTCACTCCAATGTTAGTAGGGATGAGAATCCTTGTCGGGACGATGGCTCAGGAGCCGCTCAGGGTTCATCAGGAGGTGTTGTTAGAGATAAGTTGGAGGAAGAATTGTTGAACACGGTAGCGGTCGGGGATAAACTAGGTGTGGATTTGAGCAACCACCCAGACTTGATTAAGGAAGCCATTAGGTCATCAGGTATTAATGCTGGTCCCAAATGAAATTTCTGTCTATCAACTTAAGAGGGATAGGGGGGATCTAAAGCCCGAGTGGATTAAATCTATCAGGAAGGAGTATGGTATTAGTTTTCAGGCTATCCAGGAGTCGAAAAAGAGTGACGTGTCCCGTTCGCTTTTGTCTAAAATTTGGGGTTCCAGTAGTTTTGATTCGGCGGTTGTGGAACCTTCGGGTCAGTCAGGAGGTTTGGTCAGTTTGTGGGATGCTAGTCTTTTTTCGTCTGAGGTTACTGTGGACAACAGGAATTTTCTCCTTGTTAGGGGAAAGGTTACGGGTTGTTCGGTGCCGTACAATATTTTGAATGTTTATGCTCCTCAAAGGGTGGCTGCCAAGAAAGAGGTTTGGGATGCTTTGGTTTCCCTCATCAACAGTTTCGATGGGTATTGGATTATTGGGGGTGATTTCAACGCGGTCCGTTATAGAGAGGAAAAGAGAAATTGCTCTTTCAAGCCCTCTTGTGCTAGTAACTTCAACGCTTTTATCTTTGAGGCAGGTCTTATCGAATTCGATATGAGGGGCAGGTGCTTTACGTGGCAGTCCGAGAAGGGGAATAAGCTTAGTAAGCTCGACAGGTTCCTCGTGAATCTGGATTTCTTTAATATGTGGCCGGAGGCTCACGTTCAGGCTCTTCCGAGGCTCTGGTCAGATCACTGTCCCATTTTTATCCACCAAACCTATCAATTTCAGAGCCCGTCCCTTTCGAGTCTTCAATTCTTGGTTGGGAAAGGAAGGTTTTACGGAGGTTGTTGTTGAGGCCAGTATTTCGTTTTCAGCTCCAGATTGTCCGCCGGATATATTCCTCATCAAAAATTGGAGTTTATTAGAAATAAGGTTAAAGAATGGAGAAACGGTATGCGCCTAAAAGAGGGTGAGGTTCTTGATCTTGCTAAGGAAGAATTATCTGCTCTTGAATCCCTCCTTGATACTCGTGATTTACCGGAAGAAGAGGAGTGGTCCTTGATAGAAAACAAGAAGGTTATTGCTGAAATAGAACTTGGTAGAATTATGGACTTGAAGCAAAGATCACGGGCTAGTTGGGCGAAAGAAGGAGATGAGAATTCTAAATTGTTTCATTCTCTTATTAATTGCAGAAAGGCCAGTAACGTGATCCACGGTCTCGAAGTTGGAGGGGAGTGGGTCTCGAAACCATCGTTAGTAAAGAAAGAGGTTCTTATCTTTTTCAGATCAAAGTTTGTGGAGGAGAGTGCCATCCGTCCTAAGCTCCATTGTCCTAACATGCGGAGGATTTCAGCGGGTGAGGCGGACCTCTTGGAAACCCCGTTTATTGTGGAGGAGATTAAGTCCGCTGTCTTTGAGTGTGGAGACGATAGGGCTCCAGGCCCCGGGCCCCGACGGGTTTAATTTCCGTTTTTATAAGCGTTTTTGGAATCTTCTAGAGGCTGATTTTGTTAATCTTTTGCCTACGTTTTTTGATTCGGGTGTGATCAATCCTGGGTGCGGTTCTTCTTTTATTGCTTTGGTTCCAAAGAAAAAGGACCCGGAAGGCCTCTCTGATTATCGGCCTATTAGCCTTGTGGGTGTTATCAATAAAGTTATTTCCAAGATCCTAGCGAATAGATTGAAAAAGGTTCTAGGGTCGGTAATTTCGAATTCCCAATCGGCTTTTTTGGGAGGAAGGTCTATTCTTGACGGTCCTCTAGTTATCAATGAGGTTTGCTCCTGGATCAAGAAGCGTAAGAAAAAGGCCCTCTTATTAAAGATCGATTTCGAGAAAGCGTATGACAACATTAATTGGGGGTTCGTGGTGGATGTGTTTCGGCAGATGGGATTTGGCTCTAGATGGTGTAAGTGGTTATGGGGTATCCTATCATCGGCTCGGGCCTCGGTTTTGGTTAACGGGGCGCCAACTTTTGATTTCAAGTGTGAAAAAGGGATGAGACAAGGCGACCCTCTATCTCCCTTCTTATTTGTGGCGGTCATGGAAGCTCTTTCTTGCTTATTCGATAAGGCGGCAGAAGTTAACGTGGTTTCGGGGATTAGTCTCCCTAATGACGGGCCGGTGCTCTCCCATTTATTCTTTGCAGACGACGCCCTTATTTTAGGAGAGTGGGAGGAAAATAACGCTTTGAATATTGTCAGAATTCTCAGATGTTTTCATGTGTGTTCAGGGCTTCGTATTAATTTTGGGAAATCCAACCTTTTTGGCATCGGGGTGGACGAAGACGAAGTGTTAGCGTTGGCGAGCATTGTTGGTTGTAATTCTGATTCCTTCCCGTTTAAATATTTGGGCCTTAGAGTGGGGGCGAATATGAACCGTATAAGCAACTGGAAGCCGGTTTACGACGTTTTCGAATCAAGACTCTCTCTTTGGAAGTCTTCGCTTCTGTCTATCGGAGGGAGAATCACTTTGATCAGATCCGTCCTTCAGAGCATTCCTAATTATTTTTTTCCCTTTTCAAGACGCCCGTTAAAGTGATTAAGGACCTTGAAGGGTTAATTAAAAAGTTCCTTTGGGGAGGTTCGGCCGAATTCAAAAGGACACATTGGGTAGCTTGGGACTTACTGGCTTCGTCTAAGAAAAGAGGGGGCTTGGGCATTTGTAAACTCGGTCACTTTAACGTCGCTCTTCTTAGTAAGTGGGCTTGGAGATACAAGCGTGAAAAGGACAGTTTATGGGTGAAGACTGTTGACGCTATTCACTCCGGCGGATCCAAGTGGTCCTTTCTCCCGGTTAGCAGTTCCTTCGGTGGTGTTTGGAAAAGGATAGTCTCGGTGATTAACAATCCGGTGGTAGGTAGTTGTCGTCTTCGGGGGATGTTTAGGGGTGTGGTTGGTAATGGAGATGATATCCTATTTTGGCTTGACCCGTGGCTGAAAGAGGTTCCCCTGAAGGAGGTTTTCCCCAAGCTATTTGCTTTGGAAGTCGTCAAGACCTGCTCGGTTCGTGATCGGCTCCTCGGGAGCTGGCTTTGGAAACATGACCCTGATTTCTTGGATGAAGCCGCTGAATTTAGCGTTTTATCCTCCGACATTTCTTCGGTTTCGTTGTCTAATTGTCCGGATTCTTGGAAATGGTTGGGTGATAGCTCCGGTATTTTCTCCGTCTGTTCTGTCAGAAGGTTGATAGAGAGCAACTCTCCCCCTGGCAACAGCTTTATTCTGGATTGGTGTAAATGGATCCCGGTAAAATGCGACGTTTTCGTATGTAGAGCGGTTAAGGGTAGAATTTCCTACTGTTGATGAGTTACGTAAAAGAGGTATTATGGTGGGTGATGGTCTTTGTGCTTTGTGTCGGTCCGAGGAGGAAAGTGTAGACCACTTGTTCACTTCATGTGTCGTTTCTTCGGTCCTGTGGCAGAAAATCAGCCTTTGGGGTCGTCTTCCTCCTATCTTCGCCTTCTCGACTCGTGATTTGCTGGAGCTCCACAAAACCGGGAATAGCAGGGCTGGGGAAAGGATTGTTTTGCAAGGCATTATTCGGGTGGGCTGTTGGTGTCTTTGGTTAGCTCGAAATAATGTCGTGTTTTCGAACAAGGAGGTTAAGGTTGACTCGATCTTTAGCGAAGTTAAATCTTTGGGATACTTGTGGTTTAAAAACAGGATTAGAAATAACTCAATTTCATGGTCGGATTGGTGTAATTTTGTAATTATGTAATCGTTGGTTCGTTGTCCCCGGCTCGGTCTTCGGGCTCGGGTGTTTGTTAATGAATTTTTCCTTTAAAAAAAATACACCCATAAGTCAACTTTCTTTTTTCTTAAATACACTCATAAGTCAACTTTTTTTAAATAGTAAATCATAAAACTAATATAGGCTCTGTTACCAAGGAGAGTAGTCAAACAAATTGCCTTAAACAAATAAATCCCTCGTTAACCCCACCCACCCCACCCTACCCCACCCCATCCTACGCCCACGTCATTTACATTTTTTTAATTTTGAAAATCAAAATTTTGTTTTTAACAGTTTACATATTATGTTTATCTATAGTTATTTTCTAAGGTTTTTAAATGAATTTTAGATAAATAATTATAACTAGGATTGCGACCCGCCGCAATGCGGCGGGGATTCTTTAGTTATAACTAAGTCAATCTAGGACCCGCTCGTTATGTTAAACCTGTCAAACGGGGAAAAATAGACGATGTAAAAACGTTCACCCACACACGCACGTTGCGTCGTGTTAACTCGCAATATTTAGAACGGAACGTAAAAACGTTAAACCAAAGACGCACGTTGCGATGTGTTAAGTCACAAAATTTAGGACTAAGCATAGCGGAATATGAAAACTATAAAGGACCAAAGTTGAAAGTTAAAAAAGTTATGAGAATAGATTGCAAAAGATAAAAAGTTTTGGGTTAAAAGTAAAAAAAAAAACAAATAGTTTTGAGTTAAAAGTAATTTATGAAATACTTTTTTGTAAAAAGTAAAAAAAAAATCAATTTTTTTGGAAAACCCCCAAAGCCAACGTTAGGAAAACCATATGCATAACCATTTTTTCTTTGAAAACCCCACAAAACACACCCCGCGTTGCGGCGGGGCGTAAAATGGTGTCAAATAGTACTAATGTCACACAACCGTAATCGACCACCAACACTGACTCGACCTAGGATATGCGTGTTGCGAAGAACCTGTCAAACATGGAAAAATACAGGTAAAAACGTTGAACCACACATGCACGTTGCGTCGTATTAACTCGAAAAATTTAGAACTAAAAGTAATTTATAAAATACTTTTGGGTGAAAAGTAAAAAAATCAATTTTTTTTGGAAAACCCTCAAAGACAATGTTACAAAAACCATATGCATAACCATTTTTTCTTTAAAAACCTCACAATGCACACCCCGCGTTGCGGTGGGGCGTAAAATGGTGTCAAATAGTACTAATGTCACACAACCGTAATCGACCACCAACACTGACTCGACCTAGGATATGCGTGTTGCGACGAACCTGTCAAACATGGAAAAATAGAGGTAAAAACGTTGAACCACACATGCACGTTGCGTCGTATTAACTCGAAAAAATTAGAACTATACGTAAAACGAAAATTTGCGAAAGATGAAAAGTATAAGTGACAAAAGTTGTGAAGTTAAATTGCAAATAATGAAAAGTTTTGGATTAAACTTAAAACAACAAATTATGTAGGGTTAAAATTGTAAAAAGTAAAAACCTTTGGGTTGAAAATAAAAAATCAACTTTTTTTTTTTGAAAAACACACAAATCATAATGTACAAGTAATAATGAATAAAAAAAGTTGCAGAGTTATATATGAAATAATTATTCCCCTTGTCTTGGGGCTCACTATTGCATGATGTTGACTTTCACTATGGATGGTACTACATTTACAGCAAATAGTACAACACATTGTAGCACAGCACATACGTAACATGTAATTTGTTATTTATGATTTTTTTTGCGTGTAGATTAGGCGGAATATTATTTTTATAACAAAAAATGTAATTAACATTTATCCGGATGTAAGGCTTGGCGTTATATGTTATGGCGTTTCACATTTTGTGGCGTTTTTGTAGCCTGAGAGCTTAAATAAAAACACAGAAAAAAGTACGCAGTGATAAAATTGGCGTTAGCGACAATTACCAAGCATTAGCGGCGACATGTAGCCGCTAGAATTTAGACACGTGCATATGTCGTTACTCTCTGCTGATTTTCCAGTAACCATTGTGGCGCGTCGACTGTCAACTGGTACTGTCTTCTTTTCCGACACCTGCAACTTGCCGTGGGGGGGGGGGTTGGAGATATGTGAAATGTTTTCCGGTAACCATGGTGGCGCATCGACTGTCAACTGGTCTGTCTTCTTTTCGTCGTGAAAGCGGTTTTGTCGATCTAGGTGATTAATTGTTTTAATGTTTGCACGTTTACTGTTTTATTAGAGAGTCGTTATTTATTTATGATTAACTTTTTCACTTTCGTGTTTATAATAAAGTGTCTTGATTATTTATTTATTAATACTGATATTAATACTAATAATAGTGTAACAAAATATAAAAAGTAACAAAAGTATTATAAAATAAAATAACATAAAAAACATAATAATTACTTTTGACTTTATAATAAAACATAATTATTACTATTTACTTTATAATAAAATAATATAATAAAGTAGTTAATCATTATAAAATCATTACTAAATTTGACTTTTGAGTATATTAATTCTTGTCATGGGTATATTTATCACACCCCTTGTAAAAAATTGTAAACATTTCACATATTTGATATTTGATTTGCGAATTATAATTCAAAATTATGAGAATTATGGTGAAATACATTCATTCATTCACGCCTCATTTGTTTAGTGCTTTGTATGATAAATGTTAGTGGCATTTCATAATCATTGAACCATCTTGTAGTAATAATAACCATGAATTAATGGTTCTTAGTATATCTTGGAGTATGCACCAAACTTTATTTTATATTATATTATATTATACTATATTATATTTTCAATTTCAATTTTCAACATATACATTTTATGGCAGGAATAGTGGTTGGCAGCTATTGGTTGACATGGGCGGCAGGTCCTCCCCTATTGGACCAAACAGTTTATTATTTTATACACGCTTTCAAATTACGTTTTTGCCCCGGAATAGTGTCTCTCCGCCATTGGTTCAAATGGGCGGCAAGCAATACCTATTGGACCAAACAGTTTATTCTTTTATACCAACTTTAAAATTACGGTATTGCCCCCCGTTAAAAAAATACGGTTTTGCCTCAACTTCAAAATACATTTACCCTTTTGCCCCGAGCTAAGAAATACAATTTCGCCCTTGGTAAAAAATTACGCTTTTACCCTCCGCCAAAATTACGTTTTCGCCCCAGTTCTAAATAAAATTTTGTTTTTCCCCTCGGCTCAAAATTACTGTCACACCCCAACCGATGGCGGAATCATCGGGGCGTGGCACTAGGCGAATCAGATTGCTCAAGAGAATCCATAACAACTATATTGCGACAATATTTAATACATTCGTTATCCCATATTGACAATTAATACAATCACATAAGTTATCACAGATTTCTTGTCCTCTCGAACAATACAAATCCGACAACCTAGATTTTAGTTGAGTTTCTAGACTTCCTAGCTTGATTTGGTATAGTCTGCGATCTAACCTGCAACATACGTTAAAATATTTGTCAATACAAAAGTATTGGCGAGTATACAGGTTTGATAAGTAGCGTAAAAGATTAAAACGTGTAGCGAATTTCCAAATGCATAAACGTAACACACGACATATATACTCACAAAGCTGATACTACCAACTAAGTCCTCGATGCTCGAATATGCGATGGCAAACTAGACCTCGTCGGGCACAATAGTACTATACTAGTCATGGTGGGACGTCGCGAGTATAAGCCCTAGCACATATGCATCTAGCATCACGTATATCCATGCATAACAGTTATTCGCAAGTGATAATTCGATTGATTGAATAATTCGTTTAATAAGTTCGATTCGTTAGAAACGTATGTTACTCCCAAAATTCGAATAAAATGGGTTCAAGTATACTCACAGTGCGCGTTTAGCGAGAATACAGCTTGATTGGATCGGTTGTGAGTACGTCTGCGTTAATCATTGAAGGATATAGTAAACGATGTACGATTAAGCGGGAATAGCATCGAAAAGTTAGTTATCTGGTCGGATGGTGTTCATCCATTCGGATGAGCCCATCCGATCGAATAACAGGTTAATGGGTCGAATGGTCATCCGATCGAATAACAGGTTAATGGGTCGAATGGTCATCCGATCAAATAACATGTTTGACTCGTTCGAATTGTCATTCGATCGAATGGCTGTTGACTCGTTCGAATTGTCATTAGATCGAATGGCTGTTGACTCGTTCGAATTGTTATTCGATCGAATGGCTGTTAGCTCATTCGAATGGCGCGTCTGGTCAATTATTTTCGAGTGTTTTCGGAAGAAATACGATGCGGTCTTGTTGGGACGGTGTAATCTCGCATTAACCATTGAAATTCTATCAGTTCCGACCCGTTCTAACGGCCGGGAATCACCCCGTTCCATCAGATCTGGCCGTTCTTGACGGTTTCTCATGGTTACTCGAAATCGCACAGTTCCTTGGTTAAAAACATAGAATTAGGTGAAATTTGTTATCAAAATATGTGGAAATCACCCAGATCTGAGTCGTTTATGGTGGGATGAGGTCACAACTTGAAGTTCATATGAACTCTTGGTGACATCACCTTAAAACACCTCAAATCAGTAGATTTCACGGTTAGAAATCGCGTTTTGAAAGACAGAAGGACGTAGAATCGAGTGTAGATCATAGAAGTACGAGTTTTTGGTTGAAATCTTACCGGAATCGCGAGGAATCGAGAGAAAAGGGTCCTGGAGCGTGCTTGGTCGAGTGGGAGCTGTCACATCACTTGAACAGTGGTGTGGCAGGCTATTTATAGGCAAAATGAGGAGAGGGTGTTACTGGGTCGGATGGCCATTCGTTCGGATGGCCATCCGTTCGAATGGTTATCCGTTCGGATGGACCATCCGTTCGGATGAGGCCCATCCGGATGGCTATTCCGGCGCGGTGAGTTTCTCCGTTTTCGATCGTTTTGAAAGTTTTTGAAGTACACGCTTTCTATAGTTGATTTATATTATTATTATATGTGTATATATATCACTAAGGGTCGTATTTACGTATCCATATTTCCAAGTTTCGATGTAACAATCGGTTTCCGATTCGAGTATGCGATTATTAGCGACGTTTCACGGCCATCAAGGAGGGTAGTATAGGTCCTTTCTTGACGTCATCGTGAACGTTATTGTGTGTTGTGCCACAAAGACTGGCGGGGTTCCACTCACTCGTATTGTCATCATCGTCACGACGACTGGAGCTTTAGCACTCACCCGAGGGTCCTTGTTAGCGTTAGTTGTTTTACGTTCGACACATCACGGCCACTGAGGAGGGTAGAATAGGTCCTCACTCAATGCCTCCGTGAGTGTTAGTGTTTTTGATAATAGTGTATTGCGAAAATATGCGATTTATCCTTCGAATAGCGAAGTATGCGATATAGTTACATTATGATCCGAAGCTCTGGTGCTAGGCGTAACGAGTATATCGAGTGGTAACAACACGCGAAAGTGCGGGTTGTTACAGTCTCCCCTGCTTTAGGAAATTTCGTCCCGAAATTAATCCAACAGGTAGACTTTTGAGAGTTGATCCTGCGTAAGTAGCGATACAGCGAGTGATTTGACCAAGCTTTGACAAGCGAGAGCGTTTTGAAATAAGAGAGGCCGATTACGTTAGCGAGAAGGTGACGTAAAAGACAAAAGTTATATCCCACGAGTTGGCGTCCCGAAGTACCTCGAGTCGTGAAGAAGTCGTTAGCTCGATGCGATTGAAATCTTGAAAGGTTTCTCATGACGTAGAATTAACTGAGTCGATCGTTAACCAACGTTACAAGAAGCATTCATTTTTAGATAATCAAAAGGAATCTTGGATGGAAATCTTGAGAAGTTTTCCTTTTAACGTATGGCCGACTGAGTTGGTGTTAACCAACGTTGCAAGGAAGTTTAAGTCGTACACATTCTAAGGAAATTTGAAGATGACAACTGGGGTTACGAAAACTCTCCTAAGGCATGGGTTCAAGCTGAACTTGATGTTGAACCGACGTCTCAAGAAAGTCTCGTTTTCGATATTTGAAAAGGTTTTAAGGAAAGATTGGACTCGTGAAAGCTCCCCTTGGTCATGGAGTTAAGCTGGTTCGATGTCACCTCCACATTGTGCGGAATTTCACTTGTCCCATGGTTTTAACAAAAGTTTTATAAAATCAGTTTTAATAGTACAGAAGGTAGTTAATCATCGGGTCCCACTTGGCACTTTCCCACGAAAGTTTGTTAATATGTTTAAAACATTTATATATAGGAAGTACCAGCAGCGTATCCACCATGTTTTGCTCATATTACTTCCGTTTCGTGAGGCGGTGTCAGGTTAGCCGATATGACACGGATAGGATTTGCGCTTACTTGACCCAATCGATAGGAAGTCGGACCGAGTATAAGGTAAAATCGAATAGGTTAAACCGGCGGGTTGAATTGCGAGCGTAGTTGTAGCAGCGTGCGCAAGTGGCCTGATGACACGAAACATTTATGTGTCGTGTCTGGGTAGGCGTCGAGCGACAAGCGATAAGCGAATAGTGCGTTTTCGATTAGTTTCCATATTAACCCACATGGCATGTTTCCACGAGAGTTTCCTAACCTGGTGAAACACCACGTTTAACCAGGTTAGTTTTGCCTCGTGAAGCGATGTCATGTGTATTAATACCACACAGAGTGCTATGAATACCAAGCGAGCGATAAGCGGTAGACTATACATGATAAGCGATAAGCGATTAGGTGATTAAGCGATTAACACAACATAACACCAGTAATGACGGCGGCGATAAACGAATTACGATAAGCGGCAGTTGTTGCGTTGCAAGCGATGGGGGGTATACGCGACTTATGCGGTTCGATTTGATTGATTAACACAACAGAATTTAGCTAACGTCAGACCCCACATGGCCTGTTTCCACGAAAGGCCGCTGATATAACTAAAACACCTTGCTTTAACCATATGAGCATCCTCTCGTGAAGCGAGGTCATGTGTGCTAACTTAACACAAACATCACAGATAGCGGTAGGCGATAGCGATAGACTGACACACAGCAAGCGATATAGAGTCACATAATAAGCGATAGAGATTGCGAGATACACATGATGAGCGATTGCGATTAGTCGAGTTTTGTTTCGAATAAGCTTAACGTTACGTTGCGACGCATCACGGCTGTCGAGGAGGGTAGAATAGGTCCTCACTCTGACAACATCGTGAGCGTTAATGTGCTTGATGAGATTTGTTGCGACAGACTTGCGACCAGTCTTGCGTTGATGCAATTGCCCTGCGAGGTAGACTCCCATAGTCCATCGATGAGGCGATTGCACTGCGTTTGCACACTTGCGACAAGTCCCGCGATGATGCGATTTAGTTGTTACGCCTTGCGATTGAGTGTAGTGTGTTGAAAATAATCACAATAGTATAATAGGTCTAACAACGTTCAACTCCACGTGGCACTTTCTTCACGGAACTTTGGTAGTATGATAAAGCACACCTTGCTTGACCCCTACTACTTTCATCCCGTGATTTGGTGTCACCTTTTGTCAAAACGCTTGTAGCACCTTAGAATTTACTACGATCTCCGTGCACTGACCCAAATAATCCCGTGTGCGCCCGCGATTAGTCGTTCCTTGCACGTTTATCGTATCTCGTTCTAAGAGTGTAGTGAGGGTAAAACACATTATTTCGTGATATAGTATATAGTATGCGTGTGAATCTAGTCTAAGTGCGACGACTAGAGTGTGATAGAGAAAATGAAGACGAGAGTTAACGTTACACCTAGTGGCAACATCGAGTAATAGAGTAGGTTCAAAACTTAGAAATTAACGTCGATAATCGTATCATTACAACTTTATCCTACGCTTGCTAGATGTCTGATGCTGAAGACTTTTGCTGGAGCTGCTGTTGTTGTACTCAGGTTCACGATTCGATGCGGCAGTTGTGGGTGAAGTGACCGTAACGGTTGCAGTTATTGCAATAGCGACAGTCAGCCCCAACTGGATGATGATAGGTACACGAGTAACACTGAGGGTGAGCCCCGGTGTAGGCTCGTTTTGGAAACATCGGAACTGTTCGGAGAGGTTTCGGTTGCAGCAGTTCGGTTGTTGATGAGCTCGGGCTTGAAGTCTTTCGTTTGCGGCTGGGTTTGTCGGAGTCTTGCGAAGAGATGTCGTCGTTGGAGGTTTCGTCTGAGGACTCACTTGCAGAGTCTTTGGCTGATTTATCGGAAGAATCGGCAGCAGATTCGTCCGAAGAATCGTTAGCAGATTCGTTAGAAGAATCGCCAGCAGATTTGTCAGAAGATTCGTCAGTAGATTCATCAGAAGATTCGACAACATGTTCGCCTGAAGGATTAATGGCGATTTCTTGATGAGCTTGCTTGACAGGATTCCTTGAGAATAACCCTTCCATGAGTCGTTTGTTGTTGATTTCTGCGGCTAAGCGGTAGGTTTCTTCGATAGTAGCAGGTCTTGCAGCTTCGACAAAATCACCCACACACTCAGGCAAGCCACGAATATACTTCGAAATGGCTTTTTCTGAAGTGTTGACTTGGCTCGGGCAGATTATGCTAAGCAGTTTGAACCTTGCGGTGTAGCCAGCATTGTCACCTTTGGTTTGCTTGATTTCCCAAAATTCATTTTCTAGTTTCTGGATTTCGTGGGGAGGGCAGTACTCTTTCTTCATAAGCTCTTTCAGCTCATCCCAAGAGAGAGCATACGCTGCAGAGATCCCACGTTTGTTACGTTCGGCGGTCCACCAGTCGAGTGCTCGCGATTGAAATACTCCGGTAGTGCAAGTAGTACGGAAACTATCGGGACACCCACTTTGACGAAGGGTAACTTCGATAGAATCGAACCACTGGAGTAGTTGAGTCACACCTCCTTCACCCGTGAATTCCATCGGGTCACAGGCTTTGAAGTGTTTGTAGAGAAAAGTAGGATGCAGCTCTTCTGTCTTAACGTCTTCCGAAGTTCGAGAGTTGCTGAGAGAGTGCACTTGTGTCACACCCCGACCACGTAGAGCATACAAAACGTGGCGGAAACATCGGGGAGTGTTGTAACAGAATTAATGTTTCACAACCATGGAAATTTAAGTTTCGTTTTATTGATTAAAAGTGTTACAATGTCTTAATCAAACAAGGAAAATACAACATAATTAACTAGTCTTGCATCTTTTATTGTCACTAAAGCCCAAGCCTGTCTATGTGTATCTTGATCATCTTATGCAACAGCTCCTGAAAAACACATGTGAAAATAGGTACGTCAGCATAAAAATGCCTGTGAGATACATAGGTTTTGTGAAAATAAGATTCATGACTTATGTTTGAGAAAATGTTTAGTCATGAACCTTGTTATTTGCTTTGTCTTTTAAATCATTTGAAAAACGATAAGATCAGATGATAAGTATAAATAAATGTAAGGTTAAATGAATAACCAAGTAAAATATGTTTGCATAAGATAAGTTGTTTATAAATCAATGTCTTGTGAAAAGTATGTTATTTGTATGAAATGTTCTATGTCTCAAACTGAAATGATTCAAATAACGTTACGACATGTAATACCATACAAACACTTATATATAGGAAGTACCAGCGGCGTATCCACCATGCTTGTATCATATTACACACGCATCGTTACTTAATCACTTAATCAAACCAAACCAACCAATGTAAGAAGTCTATGTTTAAATCAATTGTCAAATGTATTAAATAATATGTCAAAGTGTTCATGTCAAGATGTAAATCATGTAGTATGTATAACCAATGTCAAAAGTGTTTGTGTCAAATGTAAATCATGTCAAAATGTCTATGTCAAATATCCATGTCAAATGTCTATGTCAAATATCCATGTCAAATGTCTAGGTCAAATATCCATGTCAAATGTCTATGTCAAATATCCATGTCAAATGTCTATGTCAAATATCCATGTCAAATGTCTATGTCAAAATGTCATGTATGGCAAGTGAAATGTCTCAACTACACCATATGCACAAAAACAAAGTATTGAAGTAAAACTTGGTTTAAATCAAAGCTATGTTTTGTGTAAATGCATGCAAATATTTAATATGAACATTTATGCGGTATTGTGAAAATGCATACATCCAAGCCTTGTGACTGTGGTGATAAACCTTTTAAACAAATTAAAGGTCTATCTGTCTTATATCATCGAATTCGGTCATTCCTTTCATCCCCTTTCCCTGGGATGTCCGGAACGGGAGTTGCCAATTCCTATGGTACCACTACCTACTAACGAACGGCGTAGCTAATGTTAATGAATGTATTGTCCCATGTAAACAAACCAAATGTCATACCAAAATGTAAGCATGTGAAAACAATGCACTAAGTATGTAATCAAATGAACATACATAGCGTGAAATGTCATGTAAAACGATGTACTAAGTAATGCACATAATGGGCACACCTAGCATGAAATGTCATGAAATCATGTACTATAATGTACTAACGAACATAGCAGGTATATGATGTGAAAACAGGAAAGCACGAAAGTAACAAGTAGGCACATGTGTTCCACCCCAAAACAGTTTGGAAAACAGTAAAAGAGGGGTCTATGTACTCACTTGAGATTGCTCAGAAGTCCTAGGATAACCACCAAGCAAAGCTAGAGATCACGGAAACAAACGGCACCTACTATAGGTAACTACATTAATAAACCGGACCTAAATCGGAAGATCGGGTAGCATTAGGGTTTGTAAACCAAACGAGTGTAGAGACTCGTGTCATTTGGTTTAACAAAGCCTACATACTAAATGAAACTTAACCTAAGTGTTTACGACCCATTACGACCCGTTTAGGTAGCTTATGCTACTTTAACGCGTCGTTCGCGTGAAACGCGTTCGGACCGCCTAACTAGTCCTATGACAAGTGTTATATGCCTAAACATGTTACATAATCAGTTATGTGACAAAAGTTTAGGTTACATATGCTTAATTACCAATTATACATGAAAAGGGTATTCTGGTAATTTACCTAAGGCATATAAACTACCTATCATACAACTACTTAAACGATGTGACCATAGGGTATAACCTCGGAAGGTTATTCCCTATATACTGTGGTTACCTATTGTATTTGTTCGGATCCTAATGATCGACCAAACTGGGTCGGGTTCGAGGTATAAGCGATTTATTAGATCGCTTACCCTACGACCCTAGACAACGTGGTAATCAGTAGGCATAGTCCCAAGGGACTATAACCAACGTGATTACACTCACGTTGCGAAGTTCAAACGAACTTCGCATTGACCATAACTGGTCAATGTAGAAAGTCAAACAAAGTTTGACTTTCAGACTCGAAAGACTCGAAAAGCAATAAAAGAACGAAAGAATACTTACGAAGGGTCCCCGAATGCTAATCCCGATCCAAGAACTCAGGTATGAAACAATGGTTTCAACTTAGAGCTCTCAAATCAGAATTCTTGTAAGAAATGAGGTTGGGGTGATGGGGTATTTATAGTTTTCGGGTAACCGTTAGGATCGTTTCATGGAAAATGTGCCATGATCCAAGGCGTACACTTGTCGGAAACTCATGGTGGCTAAAAACCATCCTTATCAACTGACTAGACAATTGGGAATGTGTGGTGGAGGATTAAACAGCTGCAACCTGCTGTTTAATACACTTAATCTGGTCAGAAGGGGCCATGCGGCCCGCTTCAGGATGTCCTTAAACTAATGCGGGCCGCCTGGGCATGTCAGATCAGAAACAACTTTCAAAAATGACAGTTTAGGTCCCTGCACGTGTTTAAGGCCATTCCCGACACTTCTAAGGCCCGTCAAGCCAACTTTAAGGCCCTAAAATGTTGCCTAAACATTGTGGACATGAAACATGCTCAAAAATATGTCGGACATTGGTTCGTTTGGTCGTACGAACGCGATGTTCGCTTAATTACGACGGAATGCGCACAAGCGCGAAAAACGATCCAAATGATGTAACGAATGGATTTTTGGTAAGCCAAACACTAAAGCATAATATAGTCATGCTTACATAAATTTTTGGATGTCCGGATGTATTCAGAACGTAAGTTATGCGCGAAAATGCAAACTTGTGCACTTTTTGACACTTTTAGTCCCTGAATGAGCCAAAAGTTTATTTTAGCACACCGAACCCCTCAAAGCCTATTTCTAAGCTATATAAAGGATATTTAAGGTGTGTTTAACTTATGGTTATGTTCCGGAATGTTCGTTACAGTTCAAATTGGCTTACTTTCGCAGTTTGTCAACTTTAGTCCCTGTAAGCGATTTAACTTGATTTTGCCATACCAAAGCCTTCAAAACTTATTTCTAAGTTATGTAAAGGTTATTTAAGGTATGTTAAGCCTATTTCACTATTCCGGAGTGTTCGTTGCATTAAACTGGTTATATTTACGCATCAGTGCGCGTATAACCTTCCAGAAAGCGATTTAGAGTTTGAAATTGAACAGAAATTGATATGTGCAAATGATACACATATTTTTACAAATCCCAAGTATGAAATACAATATTTCATTGGTTTGGTATTTGTTTGATGGCCGTGGAGGCACAGGTGTTACAGTCTCCCCTACTTTAGGAAATTTCGTCCCGAAATTTATTTAGAGGAAACTTGTGAGAGCCTGAAACATGAAGTTGAAAAGATCGAACAATACTGGTTAGGGTTCCGAACTTCTAGTAACCTTAAATAACATTATGCTTGCAATGTAAGAGGGACACTTATATACAAGTATATGAAGCGTCATTGGTGCGTCCACCATGCCTCCATTACATCGTTCTCATTTTGTTATTGTTGTCACTATCGGTTCTTACACATAATAAACCTTACTAGGTTTCTGTGCACTAAATTTCATAATTATGTACGCGTCCATAATCAGATAATTCCTTGCACAGTTCACACAGTCTATTTTATAATGTGTAGGGGAAAACCAAATGAACAATCCTGTGATGAGTGTGACTAGACCGCCATAGAGTCCTTTTGACTAAATCAATAAATGATCTATATAGACTATCAAGGAGTCTGTTCAGCTACATCACTAGATGTCGTTTTTTTTTTCACCAAATTGTGAACCAATCTTTTTTACTAGACCACTAAAGGATCTCTTATGAAACATGGAGCGATACTTATATAATCCAAGGGTCTTAACTATTACATAGAAGCCCATTAAGGATTGAAGGTAGTACCTTTTGAATATCCTGCTACGAATCTCTCATATGAAGATATGAAAGATCCTGCGAGGATTTGGATAACGAATATCCAGAGTATTAAAAACACAAAAATGCATAAAAGAAAACATGAGATGAATAAACACATAGTCACATAACCACAAAATTGTTTAACTAGAAGTTTGTTCTGCTAACAGAGTACATGTATTTAAAGCACACTAGGAACCCATCTCGTGGATTTCATTTGGTACTTTAAATATTATCAAGAATCTATCTATAAAGATAGCAAGATTTCTAAAAGAAAAATTCGATTTCGATTTTTAAGGAACCGAAATGTTCGAATTTAGGTATAAAAGGAATCCAATTAAGGACTCTGATTTGAATGATGATCATCCACAAGGGTCTCAATATGAAGATAAAAAGATCCCATATGGATTTTAGAAGTTGAAGATGTTTTGAAACCTTGCACTGGACGTGCTTATGTCAAAACATCAAGTAAAAATGCTTTACGAAGTTGAGATGCCAGATATGCCAAGGCGACATATGAAGCAGAATTTGAAGGTTAAATCACTGTATGAGGAAAATATTTTTGAAAACTGTGCATGGGGTTCTTTTAAGAAAAAAATATGTTTACCGTTTTTGAAACCTTATATATAATACTTTTGAAATAAAGTAGGTGTATTAGATAGATATATTTACAAAAATGTTTTAAAATCATGAGAGATGAATTTTGAAATTATGTATAAGGTTTTTGAAAGACATGAATGATGCTTTTCGAAATCATGCACTTGATGAGAAAATGTATTGTGTTAATATTGTTTTCAGACTATATGAAATATTTTGAAATTAGGAAGGTTGGTTTTGATAACATGGCCAATGTTTTTGAAATAACATAGACATTGCATTTAGAAAAAAATTGTTTTCAAACTATATGAAATGTTTTGAGATTATGAAGATTGTTTTTGAAATACTTGTACTGTATATGTTGAAAAATCAAAACGTAATGGGTATGAGATTTGAAAATATCCTTAGTTATCCAACCAAGGATTCAAAGGTACTGATGTGCAAAAAGCACGATTACTCATAATTTCACTTTATTTCATGTACTTCGTTTCTTAGAATGAAACGAGTACTTAGAACTTTCGAGGAAATTATGAGCGATCACTTGAAAGAGAGAAATCACAAGAGTAATTTGTAAGGAACATAGTTCCTTAATGTAGGTATTATAAGGAAATTCCATACATACATGTAACTATACTTGTATATCAGAATTGCGAACAACAACTTTTATTTATGAACAAGACATATTGTTTCACATTACTAGAAAACGAAAGAAACAAAAGCATAAGACAGCAACATCTTCTACTCAGCCAACTGCTCATCCGTGGGTCAAATTTGCATTAGCAAGCCTTGGGCAATCCCTTAGGAAATGGCCCATCTCGCCACAGTTATAGCAAAGCCCTCGTGAGAAACGAGCTTGAGCAGGAGTGTCGCCAGCTTGATTTGGTACAGCTGCAGTTGGGCAAACCCTTGCTGTATGACCTATAAGTCCACAAATCTGACATTTGCGGCACTTCACATTAGGGTGATGATGAAGGTTACATTGGTTGCACAAAGGTGCAGTTCCATTGTATGGCTTCCTAGCAGGGGGTTGAGCTGGTTGGTTGGGGAAGGCTTGACCATTGTGAGCGACCACGGCGAAGTTCTGAGAAGCCTTTCGCTTCTTTGACTTCTTAGGGGATCGTTCATCCATGGTCTTTGATTCCTCAGTTGGTTTCTTGGCTGGTGGTGTTGTCACCTGACTAGGTCCTGCCTGTCTTGGTGACTCTTGAGTGGCTTCATCCTAGAGACGATACATGGCAGTAGCTAATTCAACAGTCTTCAGGACTACTTCGCCTATTCGCTGAGCGAATTTGGCAGTCTGCTTGGATATCTGGGCGTCATCGTGATGAAGAGACATTCTAGAAGAAAGTGAAAGACATAGGAAGAAACGAGTGAAAGGTTATTGGATAATCAATACAGAATGGTAACGAATGAAAATTGTGACCATTTGTTTGTTACCTAAGGCAAACAAATGAGATGGTGACAAATCAAAGTAAATGGGTCAAAAATAATGTATCGCGAAGACATGCTCGCCTATAAGTGAACACTCATCCCAAGAATTCCCAGGTAAGCACAACTAGTCTCGCGTCTGATGAGATGTATACGAAGTGCTTGCCTAGACAGAAAATCCAGAATACAGGCATTCACCCTTCCAGTTTGCACATGTTCACATTATTTAAAACCCAAAACTTTGACGAGATTTTGAAATTTCAAAGGGGTTCAAAACCTTATAACTGAGGGTTCAAAACCTAGTAATTAATCATCCTAGAACAGATGATTAGTTTTCAAAGTGGTTTTGAAATTTATGTTCTTGTTGTGGTTGTCACCTAAGGATAGGTGACAGTATTGTTTTATGACTAAACGCAAGTAAACTCGCGTTAGGGTCCTAGAAAGGTTATAGACTAGGTCAAAGTATTACTAATAACCTAATTCCCTATAACCATTGGCTCTGATACCATCTTTTCTGTCACACCCCGACCACGTAGAGCATACAAAACGTGGCGGAAACATCGGGGAGTGTTGTAACAGAATTAATGTTTCACAACCATGGAAATTTAAGTTTCGTTTTATTGATTAAAAGTGTTACAATGTCTTAATCAAACAAGGAAAATACAACATAATTAACTAGTCTTGCATCTTTTATTGTCACTAAAGCCCAAGCCTGTCTATGTGTATCTTGATCATCTTATGCAACAGCTCCTGAAAAACACATGTGAAAATAGGTACGTCAGCATAAAAATGCCTGTGAGATACATAGGTTTTGTGAAAATAAGATTCATGACTTATGTTTGAGAAAATGTTTAGTCATGAACCTTGTTATTTGCTTTGTCTTTTAAATCATTTGAAAAACGATAAGATCAGATGATAAGTATAAATAAATGTAAGGTTAAATGAATAACCAAGTAAAATATGTTTGCATAAGATAAGTTGTTTATAAATCAATGTCTTGTGAAAAGTATGTTATTTGTATGAAATGTTCTATGTCTCAAACTGAAATGATTCAAATAACGTTACGACATGTAATACCATACAAACACTTATATATAGGAAGTACCAGCGGCGTATCCACCATGCTTGTATCATATTACACACGCATCGTTACTTAATCACTTAATCAAACCAAACCAACCAATGTAAGAAGTCTATGTTTAAATCAATTGTCAAATGTATTAAATAATATGTCAAAGTGTTCATGTCAAGATGTAAATCATGTAGTATGTATAACCAATGTCAAAAGTGTTTGTGTCAAATGTAAATCATGTCAAAATGTCTATGTCAAATATCCATGTCAAATGTCTATGTCAAATATCCATGTCAAATGTCTAGGTCAAATATCCATGTCAAATGTCTATGTCAAATATCCATGTCAAATGTCTATGTCAAATATCCATGTCAAATGTCTATGTCAAAATGTCATGTATGGCAAGTGAAATGTCTCAACTACACCATATGCACAAAAACAAAGTATTGAAGTAAAACTTGGTTTAAATCAAAGCTATGTTTTGTGTAAATGCATGCAAATATTTAATATGAACATTTATGCGGTATTGTGAAAATGCATACATCCAAGCCTTGTGACTGTGGTGATAAACCTTTTAAACAAATTAAAGGTCTATCTGTCTTATATCATCGAATTCGGTCATTCCTTTCATCCCCTTTCCCTGGGATGTCCGGAACGGGAGTTGCCAATTCCTATGGTACCACTACCTACTAACGAACGGCGTAGCTAATGTTAATGAATGTATTGTCCCATGTAAACAAACCAAATGTCATACCAAAATGTAAGCATGTGAAAACAATGCACTAAGTATGTAATCAAATGAACATACATAGCGTGAAATGTCATGTAAAACGATGTACTAAGTAATGCACATAATGGGCACACCTAGCATGAAATGTCATGAAATCATGTACTATAATGTACTAACGAACATAGCAGGTATATGATGTGAAAACAGGAAAGCACGAAAGTAACAAGTAGGCACATGTGTTCCACCCCAAAACAGTTTGGAAAACAGTAAAAGAGGGGTCTATGTACTCACTTGAGATTGCTCAGAAGTCCTAGGATAACCACCAAGCAAAGCTAGAGATCACGGAAACAAACGGCACCTACTATAGGTAACTACATTAATAAACCGGACCTAAATCGGAAGATCGGGTAGCATTAGGGTTTGTAAACCAAACGAGTGTAGAGACTCGTGTCATTTGGTTTAACAAAGCCTACATACTAAATGAAACTTAACCTAAGTGTTTACGACCCATTACGACCCGTTTAGGTAGCTTATGCTACTTTAACGCGTCGTTCGCGTGAAACGCGTTCGGACCGCCTAACTAGTCCTATGACAAGTGTTATATGCCTAAACATGTTACATAATCAGTTATGTGACAAAAGTTTAGGTTACATATGCTTAATTACCAATTATACATGAAAAGGGTATTCTGGTAATTTACCTAAGGCATATAAACTACCTATCATACAACTACTTAAACGATGTGACCATAGGGTATAACCTCGGAAGGTTATTCCCTATATACTGTGGTTACCTATTGTATTTGTTCGGATCCTAATGATCGACCAAACTGGGTCGGGTTCGAGGTATAAGCGATTTATTAGATCGCTTACCCTACGACCCTAGACAACGTGGTAATCAGTAGGCATAGTCCCAAGGGACTATAACCAACGTGATTACACTCACGTTGCGAAGTTCAAACGAACTTCGCATTGACCATAACTGGTCAATGTAGAAAGTCAAACAAAGTTTGACTTTCAGACTCGAAAGACTCGAAAAGCAATAAAAGAACGAAAGAATACTTACGAAGGGTCCCCGAATGCTAATCCCGATCCAAGAACTCAGGTATGAAACAATGGTTTCAACTTAGAGCTCTCAAATCAGAATTCTTGTAAGAAATGAGGTTGGGGTGATGGGGTATTTATAGTTTTCGGGTAACCGTTAGGATCGTTTCATGGAAAATGTGCCATGATCCAAGGCGTACACTTGTCGGAAACTCATGGTGGCTAAAAACCATCCTTATCAGCTGACTAGACAATTGGGAATGTGTGGTGGAGGATTAAACAGCTGCAACCTGCTGTTTAATACACTTAATCTGGTCAGAAGGGGCCATGCGGCCCGCTTCAGGATGTCCTTAAACTAATGCGGGCCGCCTGGGCATGTCAGATCAGAAACAACTTTCAAAAATGACAGTTTAGGTCCCTGCACGTGTTTAAGGCCATTCCCGACACTTCTAAGGCCCGTCAAGCCAACTTTAAGGCCCTAAAATGTTGCCTAAACATTGTGGACATGAAACATGCTCAAAAATATGTCGGACATTGGTTCGTTTGGTCGTACGAACGCGATGTTCGCTTAATTACGACGGAATGCGCACAAGCGCGAAAAACGATCCAAATGATGTAACGAATGGATTTTTGGTAAGCCAAACACTAAAGCATAATATAGTCATGCTTACATAAATTTTTGGATGTCCGGATGTATTCAGAACGTAAGTTATGCGCGAAAATGCAAACTTGTGCACTTTTTGACACTTTTAGTCCCTGAATGAGCCAAAAGTTTATTTTAGCACACCGAACCCCTCAAAGCCTATTTCTAAGCTATATAAAGGATATTTAAGGTGTGTTTAACTTATGGTTATGTTCCGGAATGTTCGTTACAGTTCAAATTGGCATACTTTCACAGTTTGTCAACTTTAGTCCTTGTAAGCGATTTAACTTGATTTTGCCATACCAAAGCCTTCAAAACTTATTTCTAAGTTATGTAAAGGTTATTTAAGGTATGTTAAGCCTATTTCACTATTCCGGAGTGTTCGTTGCATTAAACTGGTTATATTTACGCATCAGTGCGCGTATAACCTTCCAGAAAGCGATTTAGAGTTTGAAATTGAACAGAAATTGATATGTGCAAATGATACACATATTTTTACAAATCCCAAGTATGAAATACAATATTTCATTGGTTTGGTATTTGTTTGATGGCCGTGGAGGCATAGGTGTTACAACTTGAGCGGCAATTCGAGGAATAAGCTTTACCACTTCTTTGGTCACAAGTGATGCAATCCTCTTATTGGCGCTTCGTTTGGCTCTCCTCCTAGCTGTTCGTCTCGAGGTAGAATCGTGGGAAGGCATCTAGACAGGAAGAGACTAGGAATGAGATTCGATCATAATGATTTTTGAGTTTGGCGATGCGATTAAGCGCGTTCCAAAACTTGGTGCGATAGTATAGTAGTAATATGAATCACATAGGAGCCACATAGGAGACACAAAGTTCCTAGGTTCTCACACAATGACTTGTTGTTTACACGTATATATAGGTATTTATATAACTGAAATTTGTATTCATACACATACAGGTCGGTTTGGAATATGCGAGGACGCGTTGGAGTGAGAAAGCGAGAGCGAAGACGATCGATTATGCATTAGTTTTGTTGCGAACATTCGGATTGCGTTTTAGATTGCGATGGCTGTGTGAATTGTGCGTTTATAAGGCAGGTAGTGAAAATCGTTAAATCGAGAAATCGATAATGCGTAAAGTTTCAACATGTAATTAAGTTTCAGCTAGTTGTAAAATTGGCGGATCGTATACTAGAGTGCCTTGGGTGTTTAGGCGTCGATTAACCAAGGTAACCCAACTATATCTAACAAGTTCGAGCATGCGCGTTGACCTATAGGACTTCATGCTTCCACTGGGATACAGCTCATGGCATTCGTCTTCCTAGTCATCACGTGGCTCGAGTTATCATGATAATCGAGTCCTTGGTGAGAGCTTTTGAAAACCAATTTAGAGAGTGGAACGGCTTATTAAGGTACGGGTTTCACCCCTGTCTTAACAGTTTCGTTCCTAATTGTGGTTATGCTCTACAAATAAATTCGCGAGTTCCACTGGATTTCGAAATGGAGACTTTCGTCGAGATGTGGATGTCACTCCTAACTCGATGAAAGGTTCTCGTGCTAGAAAAATGCGCTGAGTGAGCAATCCTATCGAGAGTTCTTGGTTTTCACGCCTGATCTCGACTGGATCGCTCGATTTCGTTATGCGAGTATTTTTGAAAACATGTGTATTGTGTCGGCCTTAGGAAAGGCTAAGTAGTATTTCAGCCTTAGGAAAGGCTTCTTTGTGTGAAGCTGTAGTGCATGGTGTTCACACAAAGTTGTAACTTTTAGCAATTTTCAATCGAGAGTATCAAGTAAGCCCGATACAAACCCCACTGGGTTCGTACGAGTCGGCCTGTTGGTACTTAGACTATAGACTAGGTCAATTTCTAAGACGTCGACCCGGACTAGGTCGAGTCTTGCCTAATTCCCTATAGTTATGGCTCTGATACCAATCTGTCACACCCCAACCGATGGCGGAATCATCGGGGCGCGGCACTAGGCGAATCAGATTGCTCAAGAGAATCCATAACAACTATATTGCGACAATATTTAATACATTCGTTATCCCATACTGACAATTAATACAATCACATAAGTTATCACAGATTTCTTGTCCTCTCGAACAATACAAATCCGACAACCTAGATTTTAGTTGAGTTTCTAGACTTCCTAGCTTGATTTGGTATAGTCTGCGATCTAACCTGCAACATACGTTAAAATATTTGTCAATACAAAAGTATTGGCGAGTATACAGGTTTGATAAGTAGCGTAAAAGATTAAAACGTGTAGCGAATTTCCAAATGCATAAACGTAACACACGACATATATACTCACAAAGCTGATACTACAAACTAAGTCCTCGATGCTCGAATATGCGATGGCAAACTAGACCCCGTCGGGCACAATAGTACTATACTAGTCATGGTGGGACGTCGCGAGTATAAGCCCTAGCACATATGCATCTAGCATCACGTATATCTATGCATAACAGTTATTCGCAAGTGATAATTCGATTGATTGAATAATTCGTTTAATAAGTTCGATTCATTAGAAACGTATGTTACACCCAAAATTCGATTAAAAAGGGGTTCAAGTATACTCACAGTGCGCGTTTAGCGAGAATACAGCTTGATTGGATCGGTTGCGAGTACGTCTGCGTTAATCATTGAAGGATATAGTAAACGATGTACGATTAAGCGGGAATAACATCGAAAAGTTAGTTATCTGGTCGGATGGTGTTCATCCGTTCGGATGAGCTCATCCGATCGAATAACAGGTTAATGGGTCGAATGGTCATCCGATCGAATAACAGGTTAATGGGTCGAATGGTCATCCGATCGAATAACATGTTAATGGGTCGAATGGTCATCCG
The DNA here is from genome assembly GCA_030545235.1 of Helianthus tuberosus. NCBI lineage: Eukaryota > Viridiplantae > Streptophyta > Magnoliopsida > Asterales > Asteraceae > Helianthus > Helianthus tuberosus. The sequence goes on along the minus strand of JARYGA010040892.1, from coordinate 9,039 downwards.
ATCGAATAACAGGTTAATGGGTCGAATGGTCATCCGATCGAATAACAGGTTAATGGGTCGAATGGTCATCCGATCGAATAACAGGTTAATGGGTCGAATGGTCATCCGATCGAATAACATGTTTGACTCGTTCGAATTGTCATTCGATCGAATGGCTGTTGACTCGTTCGAATTGTTATTCGATCGAATGGCTGTTAGCTCATTCGAATGGCGCGTCTGGTCAATTATTTTCGAGTGTTTTCGGAAGAAATACGATGCGGTCTTGTTGGGACGGTGTAATCTCGCATTAACCATTGAAATTCTATCAGTTTCGACCCGTTCTAACGGCCGGGAATCACCCCGTTCCATCAGATCTGGCCGTTCTTGACGGTTTCTCATGGTTACTCGAAATCGCACAGTTCCTTGGTTAAAAACATAGAATTAGGTGAAATTTGTTATCAAAATATGTGGAAATCACCCAGATCTGAGTCGTTTATGGTGGGATGAGGTCACAACTTGAAGTTCATATGAACTCTTGGTGACATCACCTTAAAACACCTCAAATCAGTAGATTTCACGGTTAGAAATCGAGTTTTGAAAGACAGAAGGACGTAGAATCGAGTGTAGATCATAGAAGTACGAGTTTTAGGTTGAAATCTTACCGGAATCGCGAGGAATCGAGAGAAAAGGGTCCTGGAGCGTGCTTGGTCGAGTGGGAGCTGTCACATCACTTGAACAGTGGTGTGGCAGGCTATTTATAGGCAAAATGAGGAGAGGGTGTTACTGGGTCGGATGGCCATTCGTTCGGATGGCCATCCGTTCGAATGGCTATCCGTTCGGATGGACCATCCGTCCGGATGGCTATTCCGGCGCGGTGAGTTTCTCCGTTTTCGATCGTTTTGAAAGTTTTTGAAGTACGCGCTTTCTATAGTTGATTTATATTATTATTATATGTGTATATATTGTAACCACCCTGGTTTTCACACTCGCATTTATTCCGACTTGCATGGTAACAAATACCGTGTTGGGAATAAAACTTATTTGAACATACTTACTTTGTGCTTATACATGCTTATACCAATACAAACACATGAAACAATTACGAATTTGTTGAGTTTTATGCTATTAAACAAGGCTGCATAAACTACAAGGGCCTATTATGGCATTTGTGAAACTACAATTTGAGGGATCTAATTTTCATTCCTTGAAACTTGCTTGAAAACGTTGGTTTAAAGTCCGAGGACTAAAACCGTCATTTTTAGAAAGTACAAAAGTCCGGGGACTAAAAAGTCATTTTTGAAATCTTGTAGGTTCGGGTAAAAAAAAATGTAAATATTGAAAACTCAAAAGTTTAGGGTCCTAATTGTCATTTTTGAAACTTATATTTTAAATAAAATAAATATATTTATTTTTTAAATAAAAGTCAAGGGTCCATTTAGTCATTATCTTAAACATGAACTCCAGGGACTGTTGTGGTCATTTTCTAAACTGAGTTAACCGGACATCCTAACCAGGTTAGCCTAGTATATAAGGATTTCTATTGTAAAGAATTAACCTAGTTAGTCTTTTAATGGTACTGTTACAGGGACCTGTTGTGCGTTGGTAGGAAACCTTAGGGACCAAGGTGTAACTTTTGAAATCAAAACAAAAAAAAAATATAAAAACCGGTCACCCGGGGTTTCGAACTCGGGACCTCTTGGTTAACAAATGAACATGTGACCAGTTGGCTGGGAATGCCTCATTCGATCATATCCCATATCGTTTAAGATATATACACGTTTTATTAATTAAATATATTATTTCAAATCTGAATCTGGCAGTCGCCGGATCTCGACCCATATCCCACTAACCTTTGTTTATTTGATCCGAAAACATCACGACTGATCCCCAACCCTTTGCCAACCCATAAACCCACTTCAATTCGACACAAATGAGTGTCTACACATGTGCAATCGGACTTTTTATTTAAAAATTCTAACCGGATCGATCTCACTATGTTTTGTCGAATCTGAGATCGAATTGGACCTCTATTAAAGCTCCTTAGATCCCCACAAACATTTTACACCATTCAAATCACACTGAAACATCGAAATAACTCTCCTGTTCGTCTCTGCAAAACTCGCCGGAAACTACTTCGCCGGAATTACGTCGTTTGGTCGTTTTAGTCGGTACCGTTTCGATTTATTTCTTTCTTTCGGTTTAATAACACTTACACAATGTTCCTGTAAATTTAATTGCAATATAATCCAGTTTTGATTGGGTTTCGGAACGGGTTGACTTCTGTTGACCGACAAATTGGGGAAGATGATAAATAGTGATTTTTCATTATTATTTATTTTCTTTTATTTTAACAGATTTATCATTAATTCATATTAAATCAGTTCTAATTAGTTATAACCTGAAATTTTTATCATAAATTCTTTAAACCCTGTTGCATTTATTAAAAATATAAAATTTGTCAAAATGTTTATAAAACTATTTTTATAAATTAAAACAGTGTTAACCTTTCAAAATTTATAATAATTCAATTTTAATGAGTTAATTATTGAAAATTTCATAGTAATCATTTCAAGTGGTTATCTCTCTAAAAATAATATTGCTATTAATATTTCATATAATTTTGATAGTTTTATAAATTAAACAGTGTTTACACTTTAAAAATATGGTTAAATCTTATTTATTTAAATTAAATAACTACATAATTTATGTCCACAATTATTTTTATGATATTACATACTTTATTCTGAGTTTATATAAATTATATTATTGTTTTATTATTTACATTTTATTTTACATAAATAAATCAGTTAAATCATTTAATTAAACTTAACAGTTTTAATTATATAATTATATAAATTCTGCCCAAAAATATTTTTATAACAAAGTACACATTTTTCTGAGTTTATAAAATTTCAGAAACTGATTTTTTATTTACATATTATTTTTAATAACTAAAACCATATAAACTGTTATTATTATTTTAACTATTTTAATTCCATTCATTTATATAAAAATATTCAAAGGCTCTAATAATTACTGTAAATCAGTAATATTACATGTTAATAATTAAAAAATGTTATTTTAATTTTTCTGATTTAAATTAATTATTTACATAATTATTTAGTTAATTATCATGTTATTTCATTTTAAACTATATATAATTGTTTATTTTTTTATATATATTCTGCCATGATTATTATTTTAAATAAGATATATATATGTTCTATAATTAAAAATGTATTTTTAATTATTCAGAATTAATATAATTATTTTGATAATTAATCATATAATTATCATATTTATTCTTTTAAACAAAATATTTATTATTTATCAAATAATATATATTTTAACCATTTAAATTAATTTATAATTTTTATAAATTAATTATATCACTTGTACAATATTTTACCAATAATCATTATATTTAATTATACTAATTAATTATATTTGATTTATTATTACAAATATTTATATTAAAACAATTACATATTTTTGCAATGTTATTAATTATGTTAAATTAATATTTTTCATAAATAATTCCGTTACATCATATTCATTTTCCGAGTCCTCTTGTTAGGTTATCCAAAATCACATAATTACCATTTAAACAAAACACTACCGAATCCTATAGATTTAGGATTTCCAATTATCCAATTAAACATTATTGTTGATACATATTCCATATTGTTGCATGTTCAATCAATTAGAGTGACGTGGAATCATATTCCAAGAACTCTCACACTTTGCATACTTGTTTGGACTTACCCGAAATCAAGGTGAGTTCATAGTCCCTTTTTACATTATCTTTGGGATGATACATATGTTACAATGTGATACAAACTATTTGCTATTTGTGGTTTCCCCGATTGTTTTTTGCATTTGCTTAATACTTTGTTGTTTGCTTTAAGAAGTTTACGTTCATCAACTTGCATAAGCCCATCGGTTGTATTATAGCGCTATAGGAATTGACGCCCCATCTCACTTCTCAAACTATTTGTTGCAATTGTTGTTGTTGTTGGTACTCATGTGAAACTTAGAAGTGAGGTGATATTTCCGAGTATCGTCATAGGTTTGAATGTACCACTAAGTAACTACATGTATTACTCTTTTGCTATAAAGACATATCGACAACCACTTTTGTTGAAACTATATCTATATCACATTGACAATTTTTGCAGAACAAAACCTATGAATTCACTCAACCTTTGTTGATCCTTTTACTCCTAACATATGTTTCAGGTGACAATGTGTGATGCCATATATTGCAAGAATGTCTCACATAGGATGGATCAAGACTTACTGCCTTAGATTTAATCCGAATCAATTATGCTTGTTAAACAATTTGTTATTTTGTAATTTGCTTTTGTACTTGTATTTCTTTCAGATTTGAATGCAATCTACATAATTGAACCTTAATCATATTTCAACTTAATTTAATCTCCATGTGCTCAAATGCATTCTATCAAGTTTCGTGACACCTTTGGCTTTCCGCCTCCGGCCGGGGTGTTACAGATTGGTATCAGAGCCATGGTTATAGGGATTTAGGTTATTAGAAATTTCTTTTGACCTAGACTATAACTTATCTAGGACACTTTCCATTAGTAACTCTTCTGTTATATTTGTTTTGTCTTCATCTCTATTCTTATCTTTTGTAACCAATGCCTCGTCACCACAGATTTTATCTTTAGATTTTACAAATGCTCATCTCCTATCCTTAGGTGATTATTTTCAAAACCTCTTCTGAGTTTTAAATTCTCATCAAAGTCTTGGGCTCTAATAACGAACTCGTGCAATCTGGAAGGGTGGATGCCTGTATTCTGAGTTTTCTGTCTAGGCAAGCACTTCGTATAAATCTCATCAGACGCGAGACCAGTTGTGCTTACCTGGGAATTCTTGGGATGAGTATCCACTTATAGGCTAAAGCATGACTTTATCAAGTTATAAGGACCCAACTACTTTAACTTGTCATTGATGTCATTTATTCGTGGAATAAATGATATCCATCTTGTTACGTGTCTTCTTTGATCCTCGTTGATTTTATGAAACTACATTACCCCATTATGAAATCACTATAATCTTTCTTCCAGAAAATGCATTCATGACGAGACACACGTTTGCCTACCTGGGAACTACCGATGAGAGTACAGTACGCCTATCGGCTCAAGGCATGTTACCCTAATTCAAAAGGATTTTTTTTTCTTCTCTCCGTTTCAGAACAATCCATGTGCTAATCAACCTATGTTGTACTATTATCAATTTATTACGATACGATTCCCTCCTTTTCAAAGTTTCAAAATTTTCTCGAGACCATACCTGTCAGATTCAAATTTTCAAAGTAGCTGCAGAACGTAGCATGGAAGCACTAACCGATCACATGGTGTAATCCGGAATCTCCTTATCTATATAAGAAACTCACTACACGAGCTAATCTACACAAGAACTACAAACTTCTGATATAACTCCACACATACCCAAACCTTTCTTAGTTCAACAAAACCCCATATTCAAATGGCAAATCTCCCAACAGCATATGCTGAATCTTCAAATGCAGCAAAAATTCATCCCTTCCTTCAGTTTACTACTTTACACTATCAAGAGAGGTATCAAAAACTCAAGCATAAAGAAGTTCTTACTATTAGCAGTATTGATTGGCAACGAATAGGAATGTTTGATTTCAGTGGTTTGCTGGCAAGATCACTACAACCTAATACACCCTGGCGTCGTTTCTTCGACATCTTAGAACCATCATATGATGAACTAGTGTATGAGTTCTTGTCCACTTTCTATTACAAATCTAATGAAAATCTTGCCAATGAATCCATTCATTTTCAACTTTGTGGGCAATTTCATACTATGTCATTAACAGAATTCGCAGTTCATCTGGGCATATATACAGATGAAGAAGTCAAACAACCCATTTTTACGGAGGCATCAACATCTGGTTCCTCCGCGAATATGGTAAATTATTGGCAATACCATTCATTAAAAGAATGGTGTATCAACAATAATTCTACAAGCTTCATAGACCCTTGTTATCAATATATGCACCGTGTTTTAGCCCACACTATCACGGGGCACAAACATAATATACACAGGGTTAAAACAATCGAACTTTTCTATTTGTATAGTATTTTTGAGCAAGTTCCCTGTAATATTGCCCACGAGCTTGCTGAATATTTTTCTAGCCAACAATCAAATCCTCTGAGAAGTCTCATGGGAGGGTCTTACATTACAAAAATAGCACAATCATTAGGTATCTTAAGTGATCAGATTATCCAGGGATTATCTCCACCGAAGGCACCTGGGATTGTAAATCCTTACACCATGAAGCTAACTCCTGTTCATATTAGTACACTAACACAACTATCACAGTCGGAGGGAGCTCCAGTTATCTTAGAAAATACCTTCCCACAAAATTTACAACAATCATTTTTGCAGTTTCCTCAACCGTCTTTTTATCAGTTTGATATACAACCACCGCTGCCATACATACAAGAACCTATTACAACTAACTTATTCCAACCTTTAACACCGAACGTCTTACCAAGCTTCCCACCGTCATTTTTCGAGGAGAATTCAACGATGCAAGGAACATGGTTTGATGAAAACATGATGACTCAAGAGCAGTTATCATCAGAACCCTTTTTGCAAGCACCATTACTGCCACATTCTTTCCAATCACTGTTGAACGAAGTAGAACAACTACCACCAACTGATTTGGCAGGCCCAAGTACGATGCCTCAAATGAATCTACCTCCAGATTCATTGGGAGACGAAGTGACTAAGTTAAACCATCAAGTTCAAAATTTGTCTCAACAAATAAGATGGTTGACAGAAATAAATCAATGGTTGGAAAGCATGCTGATACAAATAACTGATCATATGCAACTGCCTCTACCACTTCCACCTTATAATCCTGAATTTGATCCATTACATGACTTATTTCAAATGTAAATTTGTTCAATAGATTGTCAAACAAACAATGCTATCATTGCTAATGTGAAATACGTTTTGATTCAGTTGATGTTATGTTATATTGATGCTTGTTTGATTTAAACAATACCTCAATTTTATTTGTTTCCTCACTTAACTAGAAGTGCTATGTGGACCATGCAACGAAACGCGTAATTTTGGGTGCACACTTAATTACGGGGTTCGATGCATGAAAATCATAGTAAGCCTTGTTAAGTAAGGTGACATATAAAAACATTATGTGGGTATGTGATTATCCAATTACTTATTTGTACACACATTTGCTTACCTAATATTTACATTACAAATCCAGCATAACATAGTGCCATGCAAAACAATTTCTATACAATGATCCTCGTAAATTCCTCAAAATTTACAGCATCAAACAATGATTTGATTATCTTTCTAATCATTACAATTACATTCTACGGTCTCTTTTCGAATAAATTTCGGGACGAAATTTTCTAAAGCAGGGGAGACTGTAACCACCCTGGTTTTCACACTCGCATTTATTCCGACTTGCATGGTAACAAATACCGTGTTGGGAATAAAACTTATTTGAACATACTTACTTTGTGCTTATACATGCTTATACCAATACAAACACATGAAACAATTACGAATTTGTTGAGTTTTATGCTATTAAACAAGGCTGCATAAACTACAAGGGCCTATTATGACATTTGTGAAACTACAATTTGAGGGATCTAATTTTCATTCCTTGAAACTTGCTTGAAAACGTTGGTTTAAAGTCCGAGGACTAAAACCGTCATTTTTAGAAAGTACAAAAGTCCGGGGACTAAAAAGTCATTTTTGAAATCTTGTAGGTTCGGGTAAAAAAAAATGTAAATATTGAAAACTCAAAAGTTTAGGGTCCTAATTGTCATTTTTGAAACTTATATTTTAAATAAAATAAATATATTTATTTTTTAAATAAAAGTCAAGGGTCCATTTAGTCATTATCTTAAACATGAACTCCAGGGACTGTTGTGGTCATTTTCTAAACTGAGTTAACCGGACATCCTAACCAGGTTAGCCTAGTATATAAGGATTTCTATTGTAAAGAATTAACCTAGTTAGTCTTTTAATGGTACTGTTACAGGGACCTGTTGTGCGTTGGTAGGAAACCTTAGGGACCAAGGTGTAACTTTTGAAATCAAAACAAAAAAAAAATATAAAAACCGGTCACCCGGGGTTTCGAACTCGGGACCTCTTGGTTAACAAATGAACATGTGACCAGTTGGCTGGGAATGCCTCATTCGATCATATCCCATATCGTTTAAGATATATACACGTTTTATTAATTAAATATATTATTTCAAATCTGAATCTGGCAGTCGCCGGATCTCGACCCATATCCCACTAACCTTTGTTTATTTGATCCGAAAACATCACGACTGATCCCCAACCCTTTGCCAACCCATAAACCCACTTCAATTCGACACAAATGAGTGTCTACACATGTGCAATCGGACTTTTTATTTAAAAATTCTAACCGGATCGATCTCACTATGTTTTGTCGAATCTGAGATCGAATTGGACCTCTATTAAAGCTCCTTAGATCCCCACAAACATTTTACACCATTCAAATCACACTGAAACATCGAAATAACTCTCCTGTTCGTCTCTGCAAAACTCGCCGGAAACTACTTCGCCGGAATTACGTCGTTTGGTCGTTTCAGTCGGTACCGTTTCGATTTATTTCTTTCTTTCGGTTTAATAACACTTATACAATGTTCCTGTAAATTTAATTGCAATATAATCCAGTTTTGATTGGGTTGACTTCTGTTGACCGACAAATTGGGGAAGATGATAAATAGTGATTTTTCATTATTATTTATTTTCTTTTATTTAAACAGATTTATCATTAATTCATATTAAATCAGTTCTAATTAGTTATAACCTGAAATTTTTATCATAAATTCTTTAAACCCTGTTGCATTTATTAAAAATATAAAATTTGTCAAAATGTTTATAAAACTATTTTTATAAATTAAAACAGTGTTAACCTTTCAAAATTTATAATAATTCAATTTTAATGAGTTAATTATTGAAAATTTCATAGTAATCATTTCAAGTGGTTATCTC
>JARYGA010040891.1:0-28998 GCA_030545235.1 Helianthus tuberosus | reverse complement strand
AACTCACCTTGGTTTGCTCGGTATGCTTAACTATGTGCTCGCAAGTAATCAATCACGTCCTATAGTATGCACGTATATTCAATCAGTTCGCGTTCGTAATGTTTCACATATATCCTAATGTCACATAGTGCGTTGGACAGTTAATCATCACGCAACAGCGGTTAAAAAGAACTATATCAATTTAATCATCACCCATCATCAATAAATTGTTTTAATTATCAAATACCTTAACCATCATTAACTGTTACATGATCAAATCATAATCAATTCACACAATCGGTTCCAACCTTTGCACTCATTCACAATTCATATTGCACATGTGTATACATATATATTGTTCTTTTAAACATGGCCGACAACCAAGATCATCACCTCAAGAGATTATTGAACCAAACTCTGACATGTAATATTCATCTATATCCTAACTTGGAAATTGAACTAGAACAGGAATCATGTGGGCCGATTGCATGAATATGGAAATAGTGTTCTGACATTGTTACATCATTACCCCATGCAACTCCCTTCCCCATACACATTAATTTATGACTTTCACATGAACTACCCATGTGATGCCATGTTCCAAAAGTTAACAGCCGAAAAGAATACATCACATGCAAGAGACTTGATGATTTAGTACATACAATTATCATAACAATTCAATCTCGGCGAAACAACTATGCGACACAATAAATCCAATCATTAACATTATACATCATGATCATCAATCGGATTATAAGAATTCTTAACATGCTCATCTATACACACCATCAACAAGAATCACATACAAATCAGCAGATCATACTTTAACAGGCACACACAATCGATCTTAATCATCCAAAATACGTAACAGTTAACACATGAAATCATATAAATCACCAACTCATTGTGAAAACAAGATCATCATAAAATCATCGGATCATTCCTGGACTGACATAACATAATCTCATTCAATCAAACATATAAGTATGTACGGACATAGAATCATGTTTAATTCGAACAACAGTGCACTAACCAAGATGATAGATCACAAGATCGATTGAAGGGAGAGGTTGAAGCCTTGTAGTTGCCGTCACACAAAAACAAAGACTCTAGGGTTTGCAAGCTATGGTTTACGTAATGATTGAATCAGAATATAAAACTGATTGTACTGTACTGGGCCTAAGGCCCATCCCGATTTCGTTAAGTCCATGTTGGACGAAAACACATAAAGTGTTTTCATGAGTGGGTTGTTTTCGTGGGTAGGGGTAGGGTGTAAAGGAATCCATTTGTTTAATAATCACACACATCATATCATCAATACAAAATATATAACACTTATTCACAATTATAATGCACAACAATTATTCTTAAAAGAACCACACTTTGTAATTAGGTACTAAATTACATCGAATAAAGACCTTGAATACTCGAGTTGTCACATTATCCTTCTCCTTGATTGGCAAAAAGTGTGCTGATTTGGTCAGACGGTCCACGATTACCCAAATCGTATCATGACCTCTGGGTGTCCTTGGTAACTTTGTTATAAAATCCATTGAAATCTGCTCCCATTTCCACATGGGTATTTCAGGTTGTTGCAGAAGACCTGAAGGGTTCGGATATTCGGCCTTTACCTTGGCACAAGTCAAACATTTGCCAACATATGTTGCAACATCACCCTTTAATCTCGGCCACCCATAAAAATCCTTTAGATCTTGGTACATCTTATCCGATCCTGGATGGATCGAGTACCGTGACTTGTGAGCTTCATAAAAAATTACTTCTCTCAGACCACCAAAGAGAGGAACCCAAATTCGTTTCATGAAGCACAACGTTCCTTCATCATTGGGTACTAACTGCTTCTCCATCCCACGGAGATATTCATTCTCAAGATTCTCTTCCTTAAGAGCTTCTCTCTGTGCGGCATGAATACGCAAGGAGAGGTCCGTTTGAATAATCATTTCCAAAGCTCGAACCCTTATGGGCTTGATTCTTTCTTTCCGACTCAAGGCGTCTGCGACTACGTTTGCCTTCCCTGGGTGATACTTGATTTCGCAATCATAATCGTTTAACAACTTTACCCATCGTCTTTGTCTCATGTTAAGCTCTTTTTGATCAAATATGTGTTGCAGGCTCTTGTGATCGGTAAAGATTGTACAGCGCGTGCCATACAAATAATGTCGCCAGATCTTCAAAGCAAACACCACAACGCCTAGTTCCAAATCATGTGTGGTGTAGTTCTTCTCATGAACCTTCAATTGGCGTGAAGCATAAGCTATAACCTTCTGTCGCTGCATCAATACACATCCCAAACCCTGACGCGAGGAATCACAATATACTATGAAGTCGTCAGTGCCTTCGGGTAGGGATAAGATGGGTGCATCGCAAAGCTTGTTTTTCAATAACTGAAATGCTTCTTCTTGCTTGTCTCCCCATTCATACTTTTTGTCTTTTTGAGTGGGGGAGGTCAAAGGTTGGGCGATTCTCGAAAAATCCTCAATAAACCTGCGATAATATCCTGCCAACCCTAGGAACTGACAGATCTCGGTTGGCGTTTTCGGAGTCTCCAAATTCTTGATTGCCTTGATCTTTGTGGGATCCACATGAATTCCATCTCCGTTAACCGTGTGACCAAGGAACTGAACCTCGCGCAACCAGAACTCGCACTTCGAGAACTTCGCGTATAACTTATCTTCCTTAAGCAGCTCTAAGATGGCTCTTAGATGTTGCTCATGTTCTTCCTTCGTCTTCGAGTAGATCAAGATATCGTCAATAAACACGATCATAAACTTATCGAGGTACGGCTTGCAAACTCTATTCATCAAATCCATGAAAACTGCTGGCGCGTTTGTCAACCCAAACGGCATAACCAGGAACTCGTAGTGTCCATAGCGAGTACTAAAGGCAGTCTTTGGAATACTCTCCTCTTGAATTCTCAACTGGTGATAACCCGATCGAAGATCGATCTTGGAGTAAAAACTCGAACCTTGTAGTTGATCGAATAGGTCATCAATCCTTGGCAAAGGATATCTATTCTTGATAGTCAACTTGTTTACCTCGAGGTAGTCGATACACATGCGGAAACTACCGTCCTTCTTTTTGACGAACAACACTGGAGCTCCCCAAGGCGAGAAGCTTGGTCTGATAAATCCCTTGTCCAAAAGTTCCTGAAGTTGTGTTGACAGCTCTTGCATTTCTGAAGGTGCAAGTCGATAGGGTGCTTTAGCCACAGGCGCAGCGCCTGGAACTAAGTCAATGTGGAACTCGACTTGTCTTTGAGGCGGCAATCCTGGCAAGTCTTCGGGAAAGACTTCAGGATATTCCTTCACAACTGGGATATCTTCCAACTTTGGCTCAACGAACTTCTTTGTCCACAATGTGTGCCAAGAAAGCAACACATCCCTTCTGCAAATATCTTCGAGCTTTCAAACAACTAATGATCCTAAGGGGCGTATCGTGCTTCTCTCCATGCACTACAATTGTCTCTCCATTCGCCGTCGGAATGCGAATGATCTTCTCGTGACAAACGATCTCTGCTCGGTTGCTTGATAACCAATCCATTCCGACTACCATGTCAAAGCTTCCCAACTCGACTGGCAGAAGGTCAATCGTAAACTCATACTCTCCCAGTTCTATTACGCAACCTCTAATGTTTATTCGCTTCTACTAGCTTTCCATTAGCTAGTTCTATCGAATATGGAATATCTAGTCTCTAGCTACCACCTCAAGCATTTTCTTAAACTCTAGTGATACAAAGCTATAATCGGCTCCGGTATCAAATAATACAGATACAAAGCGCTGGTTGATAGGGAACGTACCAGTGACCACATTTGGATCTTGGCGGGCTTCCCTCGCTCCTATGTTGAAAACCCTTCCTTGAGCTTGATTGATTTTCGGGCATTCACGCTTGAAATGTCCAACGTCTCCACAGTTAAAGCAACCGGGTCCTCGCCCATCACCTTTTCCATTACCACCTTGAGCGTTGTTTGCTCCACAGTTTCCACTACCAGCTTGATTCCCACGATTTCCATTACCGCCATTTCCTCCTTGTGGGCGGTTTCCATATCCATTTCCACCACGGTTGTTATTGCCATAACCTCTCTGACCATTGTTACCACGCCCAGTACCAACCCAGCATATCTCCTTCGAATGGCCAACCTTCCCACAAGACTCGCACTTTCTAACCCTGCATTGGCCGGAATGATGGTACTGACACACATCACATTTGGGCAGAGTGCCCATATACCCTTTTCCTTTGACTTCAGCACCAGTCTTGCCCTCGACTGGTGGGTTCACATCCTTCTTCTTGTTGGTGCTAGTGGTACCCTTCTTAAAGTTTGAGAACTTCCTTTTGTTCTCTCTGGACGACTCAACGTGAGTCTCCTTCTTCTTCTTCTGGTCAGAGATCAAAAACTTGTTCAACCTGATTGCCTCTTCAGTTAACGCCACACTTAGATCAATCGCCTCGGTGATTGTAGCAGGCTTTGATGTCGTCACCATACTCATAATCTGAGGTGCCAACCCCCAAATAAAACGCTCGATGCGTTTGAATTCCGGATCAACCATGTATGGTACCACGCGAGATAGGTCGTGAAATCTCTGCACATATTCGGCAATCTTTGGGCCATCCATCTTGAGGTTCCAGAATTCAGTTTCCAGCTTTTGGATTTCGGCCCTGGAGCAGAATTTCTTGCGCATGAGCTCCTTCATTTCATCCCAGGTCATGGCATAAGCAGCTTCTTCTCCCAAGGTATGGACTTGGAGATTCCACCATGATAACGCTCCGTCTAGGAACAATCCAGATATATAGGTGACTTGGTGTTTCGGAGCACACTTGCTCATCCTTATCACAGAATCAGTCTTCTCTGTCCATCTGACAAAAGATACAGCAACCTCGGTGCCGTTGAAATTCAATGGCTTACAGTCTAAGAAATGTTTATAGGTACAGCCTGTACAAGTAACATCATTCACATAAAGCATTAGCGAACGCACACGGCATATCCAAATGTAACGTAATGTGTCTCTAGTGACTTAAACATTACCATGAGGTGGGTTACTTCCCGAGGTACCCCCGCTTTGCTCAGAGCATCAGGCCTCGTGCTGTGCTATCGCTCGTAAAATCCGTTCTTGTAACTCGGCCTCTGTCGTAGGCAGTGTGTTGTCTGTTCGAGGTGGAATCTTCTAAAGAAGATTGTATAGGTCAGGTCTTATGCATATAAGTATGTAGTACGTGTATTTAATAACATTCATTAACATAAGTAAACACATAACATCCCAATCATAACGTAAGCAAGTAATTCAACAATGTATGTAATGAGAATGTTGCGATTGAGCTTTCATATATCAATGACCACAATTACAGTTTTACATGTTTCGCAAATGTCCCATATATCCAAAAGGGATTACAGGGTCACATCACCCTTGTCCAAACTATCCATCATACTACAACTATCAAAAGTCAAAAGAAAAGTGGTCTTCAAAAGGCTGTGCAATCTGGGCTCAATAGCTACACTCTCACCAAAAGTATGCTACCTGCATAAAACCAAAAACTGCTATGCTGATGGTGGAGGAGGAGGAGGTGGGGGAACAAAAAGCAAATTGCGCAGATGCGCTAGCTCCTCCTCGAGGGCATGAACATGACGCAACAGATAGATGATCTGCTGCTCCATAGTAAGGAAACGAACATCAAAATCTGGGTATGGTAAAAGAGGAGCGGGCGGAGTCGCGAATGGTGACTGACAAGGGCAAGATGGAGGACGCGGAATCCTCTCAAGATCCATGACTCTACGACACAACATCTCCTGCTGGAGCTGTAAGGACAAAAGCAGATCATCCCTCGTGTATCCAGTGTAATGGAAGGGATGATATGGATCAAAAATAGGCATCGTGTTGGGCGGAAACCAAATCAGTGGCTCGCCCGATGGTGCAGCAACAAAAGGTGCAGTATGTGAAAACTGTGGCATGAAAGTAGCCGATATAGGTGGGACATGACCAGATGGCTGGCTAGATGGTCCTTCCCCTGGACGGGGTGGAGGAATATCCTATAGGAACGTGACCGGCAGATCAGCGCGGTGAATGTCAGACTCATGTGGGTGAAACGGGGCAAAATCAACTGGTGCATGTGTAGGTGCAGGTGGGGGTGTAACAGGTCTAACAAAAGGAGGCAAGTCATCGTTGTCCTCTATCCACCCATTGGGTGAATGCATAACGGGGATCTATATGGTCAGCAAAAGGAGCATGATCAACGGCTGCAGGTAAAGGGTCAGGTAATAATGGTGTAACAACTGGTACATCAGCAGGTGTAGGGCCATGCTCAGGTAGAGGATCGTGAGCAGGTATGGGCATGGGTGCAATCAAAGGCTCAGGGTCAGCTGGTGCAAGCTCAAGATCAGCGGGTATATCAAAGAGCTGATCGTCAGGAACGACAGGTGCCTCAAAAGGCTGATCATCGGGGACAAACCCAATCTCATGCTTAGGGTCAAAGTCATGTGGAAAGACTGGATCAAACTCATCATCAAACTCGAAGTCCTGCGGAGGAACAGGTGCGGCAGACATAGCTGTGTCGGAATCAGAATCGGTGGGATAACGATGTAATCCCAGTGCGTGTAGAGTAGTAGATGACACAGACTCGAATGAATCAGGTCCAGAATGGTCGGATGAAATCTCAACGACAGGAATCTCGACAAGCGAAACAGCAATGACATCGGCGACTGGAACTCCATCATCTTGGGCACCCTTAGGGGGACCCTCAATAAAAAGATTGATGTCGTCGTCAGACATGGCATCAAGAGGCAGATCCTCGAGAGGAAATACAGCAAGAGGTAAAGGAGCAGGGATCTGAACAAGAAGTAGATCCTCGCCAGGAAGACCATCAGCTAGCGGTATATCATCGCCAAAATCTGGTAAAGCAAATGGCTGAAAGTCATCATCATCGCTACTCTCAGTGTCAGAAGTGAAAACCTCAGGGTCTGTGGCTATCTCATCGTCTGAAACTATGGCCATAGGGTCTATGGTATCTGATACTCCACTATCAGAAGAGGACATGGTGTCTGTAACAAAACAATCACAACATATGCACATATATCAACAATCATCAAATAAGCATGTAAGTGATAACAATGTATGCATGTATTCATCCTAATCTTCCCAGACTACCCACCTAGTCTCTCAGACTAAGCCTCCCAGTCTCTCAGACTGAATTACTTAGTCTCTCAGGCTAAACTCCCCAGTTTCTCAAACTGTCCTAACTAGCTTCTCAGACTAAACTACCCAGTTTCCCAAACTGAACTACCCAGTCTCTCAGACCGACCTCCCTAGTCTCTCAGACTGCCCCAGCTAGTCTTTCAGACTAACTCCCCAGTCTCTCAGACTGAACTATAAACATAAATTTTGAAATGTGTTTCGTGGCTTTGTTTGTAAAAATGTTCGTTTTCGGGATCTGAACATTTTGTGTATGCAATAAAAACATGTTTGAAAACATTTTCGTGAGAGCCCTAATGATCGTAGTCTAGACTCGAGAAGGAATCCTAGTTCGCTATGACCGAAGCTCTGATACCAAGCTGTCACACCCTGACTTTTGCGGAAGCGTGGTTATTAGTGTGACTTCTTAATACCATAGCATTCAATCATAACAAAGCTATATGATAAAACCAGTTGATGTTCATCCATATATTTAAGTTTGAAAATACCACAACATACTTGTTTGAGACATCGACACCAAATTCAAATTACAAACCATAACAAGTTTAAATGAGTTCATGAAGACTCAACAAAAGACTTTAAATAAAACCGGGTTTAGAAACATGTATCCCGTCCAGGAATAAGATACCTCTCCTAAACTCTACGACCATGGATGACATCTTTTATTTATACGTAGCTTGAAAACATGCACACCTACCAGATCCACTTAGTTCCCTGAAATACATGTAATTTAAAAAAAATCAACAAAAGTTGAGCGAGTTCATGTGTAAGTGTATGAATAAACCTTTAAAGTATGTCTTGTATGTATGTATGTCCCTGGTATGTAGCAATAAGGAAAATAAAAGAGATCACCAATGGGATGCAAAGCCAACGGTATGTGTAAAAAATGGTGCAGGAAGACTCAAACCTAGCGGATTTTGCCACGGCTTCAGTTTGTGGACATAGTCACCACATGGGCCACCCTGGTCCTCATGGGTGTGGGCTCGCTACACCCAAAAAGATCTATCACTCATGTCCCTCGGTCCTACGACGAGGATTAGAGGCCTTAAGTGTTGTACTCACCACTCACATGATCTAGAAGTAACCCTCCTTAGCTAACCATACCATGTATAAAATGTTTGTAAATAATTGTAACATGTATTTCACCCCCGAAGTTATAAAACTAAAAACAGTTAAAAGAAAAGGGGGACATGAACTCATAGTATTGCGTCTTCAGAATCGTAACCCAAATCTCCTCAACGAACACGACTCCCTACAATGTACTAATGACTATTAGACGAACGGGCCGTGCCTTGGCTTAGAGTTTAACGTTTTTTAGTTACGTTTCTTATGTTCCCAATATTATTCCAAGTTATAATTACTTGTCAAAATAATTAATATTTCAACTTTAAATTATATTTATAAAATTTGGAATATTTGTTAAACAATACTTTTGTAATAATACTTCTCAAGTATTTATCTTTGTATTTCCTTCCCAATGATGGGGGTATTTCATACATGTATTTTCGTATTATTGTATTTGTAGTTCCAAATCATTATATTTTCAAGTCTCACTTTAGAAAATATATTTAAACTTATTTTGTCCAAAAATAATGTATTATCCAGAAAATATATATTTTCCAAAAATCATATATCTTCTAAATATTATAAGAAAATATATTTTAACTTCCCAAATTAATATTTTCCTTTTTTGTCAAAGTATGATACAACTTGTAATAATAAAAATCATACTTTCATTCCTTTTGTATTCAAAATAATATTTACCAAAAATATATTTATAACGGTATTTTCCGGAATATTTTGTAAGTTACGTTCTATCGTTCGGTTCCATAATATTATGTGTGTAACCTATATATTTATTCTTTGATATTCTTGGTATTATTTTGGATTGTAAATTTCATGGTATTTTGTTGAGTTATATTATTTTACCCTAACCTAATATAACTATTTCACCAAGTATACAAATATTCACACAAGTGTCTTTAATGTAAATATATATTCTAAATACATATTTATCCATTTTTATTTATAAAAACCAACCTCCAATATTTGTATTTTTTTGTTACAAAAATTATGGCAAAGTTTATATTGAAAACTTATGATCAAAATACACTTGTAAGTATTTATTAGAAAATATTTTTCTAAGTGTTTATATTTTTAGAAAATTTTGCCATAGTTTCCCCTAAAAATGGAGGTGTCCATGCTATCAAAGCATATCATTTTCTTTTCAAAAATCATCATAAGCATTCAACAATCAATCCCTAAACAACTACACTTACCAAGTGCAAAAACAATGTTATTTGCACTACAACATGAACTTGAACTTTTATTAAAAACTTGTAGGAACTTGGTAGTGTGTTTAGTAGGTTTAGTTACCCCTTAAAGTGTGTTTATTTCTTTAAAAATCTCATTCTTGGAAGATTTAGGTGTTTACAACTTGTTAGATGATTTCTCCAAAAATCATTCTTTTGATTTTTTCTTGTAGACAAAGCGTTCTTATACTTGTTTTAACACTAGAAACATGATTAGTTTCTTTAAAAACTATGTTTATACAAATCTTGTGATTTAGCTTGGTTTCTTTGGAAAACTATTTTAGAAATCATCCACTCACAAGACTTTTATCTTGTTTAAATCATCATCTCATGAAAACAACTTTTATCATTCAAGTTCATGTAACATAAAGCTTGATGATCTTGGTCTTTCACAAGATCACCACTTTAACTTACTAGGCCATGTGTTTAATCACAATCTAGTAGGTTACTTATGATGTCTAGCATCACTAACACTAATAATCAATCAACAAGAATCAAACAATCATAAATCAACAAGATTTCATATGTTTATGAGCTTATGTTAGTGATTCATGAATATGTCTTTTAATGTTCATCATGTTTAACAATGTTCATCATCATTTAACCAACAACATATGAAGTAAATAAGGATTATGAGAGTCTTACAACTAGCACAAAGGCTAGGGATGAACACAAGAGATGGTGATGACAAAAGTGGAGGATAAAAGCAATCGGGTGAGGTCCTTCAAGATCTAAGACCACCAAACCTCCTAATCTTGCTTCTTACACCTTGTGAGGAGCTTGGAATGGTTGGATGATGGATGAAAAATGGTGGTGGTGGTGCTATGTTCGGCCAAGAGGGAGAGGAGGAGAGGGAGAGAGGTGAAGCGTGTTTAGTGTGTGAGAAAGATGAGTTCATGCTCCATTATATAATCTCTAATCCCTTTTATCCAATGGTTAGTATGTTGGTTAAGTACATGACATAATCTAAATGGATCTTCACAAATCCAAGCAAGATCATGAGAGATCTTGTAAGATTTTGGAAGGTGGGGTCACTCCCACAACCGTAAATATGAAGAGGGGGGTCTTGTGTAACTTTGAATCATAAGTTAGATAATTAAGTTAGATTTCAAGTGCATAGATTAGTGTTTATGTGTATGATATGTTATATAGTGTGTTAAGGTGTTCGGGGATCATAACTAGCCAAGAAATAATAAAACAATGTTTCTAGTGTAATTTTGGTGTTTCGGGTAGTGTCCGGTTGTTCGGTTAGACACCGGTTCATTAAAGTGTCAAACTATTCCGTTTAGTGATCTTTAAGTACCCTTTTGTGACACTTTTAATTCCGGATACTTAGGAAAGCATACAGGACCAATTTGCCATATTTTTGCATGTAACTAGTTTGTTAAATTGCTGAATTTTGCTGAAATATGCAGAATTCTGCACTTTATGTGGGTTTTAGGCACTTTCCGGCACTTAAACTATCACCTAGAGAAGCAGTTTTATAGTCCTTACTTCCCTACACACTATACTAGGGTGAAACTTAGTCTCTGGCCCATACAGGGCCTCAAGGCACTGTTTGTCTATGTACTGAACCTCGTCAGCATATTCCTGAGTTATCCGCTAATTGTGCTAACTTTGCTTTGTGCATCATGTATGTCAATAAAGTTTGCATGTGATAATGATACGGCAATATGAAATGTGATGCACATGTATGTATGATGTAGTAAATAGAAAGCAGTTAATTATTATTCAGCACAGTCATTAAGCACTAATTAACATTAATTACTTGTACGGATACCTGGATTTTTGACGGTTGTCACAGAAACTTCATCGTCTGAAACGGCTGTGCCGCAGGTGCCGGAAGAAAACAACTTTGTAATTAAATCGTCAAAGCTTACACCCGAACAGAGGCGAAAGATGGGCAATTCCAGACGACGAATCTGAGAATTGGTCAAAAGATGTTGCAACATTTTACAGTAATAGAGACGCCCCATTCTGTTATTCAGCTGTTTTCAGTCGTTATGTGGAGTTGGACAAAAAAATTTGGGGCATTCTGTTAGGCTATCGTTGTAATGGCTACCTAATAGCAACGGTAATTTCATTAGAACTTTTTTATTAACAAAATGTGTATTTTTACTGTTTATTACATGTAACTTGTATTAATATAATATTCGTTAAACAGCATTTTGAGGGATGGACTGGAAGACTAATGGCTTGGAGAAGAAGAAAGTTACAAAAGGATCCACGTTAAATTCGCGGTGGACAATTCTTCCACCTCAATTCTATGACACGTTACTACAATCCGTTCCTAAGAGCGTGGTTGGTTATGGAAATGGTAAAGAAAACCCATTTCCTTCCTTTTTGACGTGGATTTTGTCTTTTTCCCACTGCCGATTGACAATAACGAATGGACGTTGGTACAATTAGAGTTGGCATCCCAGGAATTAGTTTTGTACCCGTTTGAAAACTTTTGTGGACGAGGAGACAAATTTAGGGCAGTTACTATTCCACGGTTGACGAAGCTTATGGTGTATTTAACTGGTTTGCTGGTGCATTTGCAGTATTGGAAAAAGACAGGCAAACCAGAATGCTGCATAACTCATGAGCTAAACGATAACTACGTGATTTCTAACAGGTCAATCGTAGGCAATGAAGTTGTCTATCTGTGTATGCTTATGGCGCATCTCGTTACGGATAAACCAATTAACATTACTTGAGACGTAAAACAAATATGTTTGTCATATAGACGATTCATGGCTGATAAACTGTATTTTTTGCGGTGTTTGCCACGCCCAAATGCTGTTAAATAAAATAACTCTTCTTTTTAATATGTTTTAATATTTAATATTATATCCTCCCATTTAACCCCATTCTCATTTCAAAGCTATAAATACATACATTACTCCTCCCATTGAACCCCATTCTAATCTCAAAGTTCCCACTAACAAAAAAAAAAAGGATTCTTGGACCGACGAGGAAGATATTGCTGCTGGCGTTTCGTACGCTGCCGCTCGTGATCTGGGCACTTATTCAATTTCCGATACTGCTTTCTGGGGGCAGGTTTTCAACTACTTTTGCATTCACCTACAAGAGACGACCCGAAGTGTCGATGCCTTGACGACTCGTCTTGCTTTTCTACGCTTTAAATGTAACCGTTTTTTAGGAAGGTGCAAAAATGTTGAAAAAAACTAATCCGAACATTGAAGAAAAAGAGGTCGTTGAAGAGGCCTTGCTCGACTACGCAATACTTTACGACGAGGACTTTGAACACCTTTCAGTGTTTGAAACTTTAAAAATTTATATGTAATTCATGAAATGAATTTGTAATATTTAGGTTGTATCGTGCAACTTAAATGTATGAGTTTTAACCGTTTGTCTATTTGAACCGTGATTTTAGTTTTTTAACATTTTTTACACATTAATTTTTATAAACATATTTTGGCCAAAACAGCCCAAAGACAACAAAAATTTCTAGTGTTTGGGCCCAAAGAGCCCACAACGTTTTATAAAACATATTCGGGCCTAAACAGCCCACACGCTATATATGGACGGCCGAAACATGCCCAAACAGATTAATTCTCTAATGTTTTGGCCCAAACAGCCCACAACGTTTTAAATGAACGGCCCGTTATGTTTTTTAAATTATATTTCTAGTGATATTTGGGCCCAAAGAGCCCACAACTTTTTATAAAACATATTCGGGCCTAAACAGCTCACAGGCTATATATGGACGGCCCAAACAGTTTAATTCTCTAATGTTTGGGCCCAAACAGCCCACAACGTTTTAAATGAACGGCCCGTTTTATTTTTTAAATTATATTTCTAGTGATATTTGGGCCCAAACACCCCATAACTTTTTATAAAACATATTTGGGCCCAAAATATAAGTATCATCAGATAAACAATGTTCACTAATGTTTGGGCCGTTTAAAAAAAACTAATGTTTGGGCCCAAACAGCCCACAACGTTTTAAATGAACGGCCTTTTTATTTTGTAATACCTGGGCCTGTTTTATAAAACATAATTGGGCCTACACAGCCCACCGGCAACATATGGACGGCCCAAACAGATTAATTTTCTAATGTTTCAGCCTAAACAGGCAACAACGTTTTATTTTATAATATTTGGTCCAACACCGTTTTATTTTATGTTTAACTTATTATAAATATTTGGGCCACTTTTATAAAACATATTTTCTAAAACTTGGGCCTGTTTTATAAAACATATTCGGCCTAAACAGCCCACTGCGTTTTAAAGGAACGACCCGTTTTATTTTCTAATACTTGGGCCACTTTTATAAAACATATTTGGGCCTAAACAGCCCACACTTTTATAAAACATATTTGGGCCACTTTTATAAAACATATTTGGGCCACTTTTATAAAACATATTTTCTAATACTTGGGCCTGTTTTATAAAACATATTAGGGCCTTAACAGCCCACACGCTATGTATGGATGGCCCAAAAAGATTATTTCTCTAATGTTTGGGCCCAAACAGCCCACTACGTTTTAAATGGTCCCACACCGTTTTATTTTCTAATACTTTGGCACACTTTTATAAAACATATTCGGCCCAAACAGCCCACTGCGTTTTAAATTAACGGCCCGTTTTATTTTTTAATACTTGGGCCACTTCTATAAAACATATTTGGGCCTAAACAGCCCACACTTTTATAAAACATATTTGGGCAACTTTTATAAAACATATTTTCTAATACTTGGGGCCTGTTTTATAAAACATATTAGGGCCTTAACAGCCCACACGCTATATATGGACGGCCCAAAAAGATTATTTCTCTAATGTTTGTGCCCAAACAGCCCACTACGTTTTAAATGGTCCCACACCGTTTTATTTTCTAATACTTTGGCACACTTTTATAAAACATATTTGGGCCACTTTTATAAAACATATTTTCTAAAACTTGGGCATGTTTTATAAAACATATTCGGCCCAAACAGCCCACCGCGTTTTAAATTAACGGCCCGTTTTATTTTCTAATACTTGGGCCACTTTTATAAAACATATTTGGGCCTAAACAACCCACAATTTTATAAAACATATTTGGGCCTAAACAGCCCACACTTTTATTTCTCTAATGTTTGGGCCCAAACAGCCAATACGTTTTAAATGAACGGCCCGTTTAATTTTCTAATACTTGGGCCCAAGCCGTTTGTTAACGGACTCAAATATTATAAACCATAAATTTAAGCCTAAATCGTTTGTAGACTTTATTTTGTAAGATTTTTTTTTAAATTTTTTAAGTTATTTTTTAAAGGAGACAAAAACTTTTTTGTATTAATATAACAAACATAATTATTAAACATTAAATATAAGATAATAAAAGTAAACAAAACATAATAAAATAAAATTCTAAAACCATATCTCAATAGCCTCCCACTCCGAGACATGCTTGAATTCATGTCTCTCATCATGACGGTAGTTGATCAGGGTCACCTCCTTCTGATCGTCTTCAACAAGGTCCGGCATTTCTCTCTCCACCTTCTTGAAATATCGGTCAAACCTTTCACATTCCAACCGCAGGACACGAAACCTGGAGGATAAGGCGTCGACGGACCGGTTATGGTCTGGACCACGTAGCTGCCCAAAAATATGTTGAACCCGAACCCAGAGCCCCCCCTGTCCGCGTCGTGGAGGATCGGTCATGGGCTCCTCCTAGGCTTAGCACAAAGCGATGTCTTCAACGTCTGTCCAAGGAGTGGCCATTTTCAGGTGAGTGGTTGACGGCGTCAGAGAAGCTTTGTATTGAAAACGGCTAAGATTTTTTGATTTTAAACAGCGTGGGGAACATTGAACGTGGTGAGAGTTTATATAGTGGGTAAACGTGGGGACTTGAAACGCCGTGGTCAACTGTTAGCTTTTAATAAAGGCGGTTCAGATTTCTTTATTTTTTCGTTAACTTGTTAAGTTTATTTTTATAATGAACGGCCCAAACACATAAACAACCCAAACAGATTTAAAATTATTTAAAATGAACGGCCCAAACACATAAACAGCCCAAACAACCCAAACAGATTTAAAATTATTTAAAATGAACGACCCAAACACATAAACAGCCCAAACAGATTTAAAATTATTTGCATGGTAATTTACTGCACTAATATATATTGAATGAAAAACAAGTAAAGTTTTATTATTATTTAATACAAATTACATAAAAGATATAACATGTAAAAATTCAAACATAACTTCGCCAAACCACTGAAACGGCTAGTAGAGAAAAAAGCTCGGTCTCCAAGTAAGCAGTCTTCAGATAACAACATAACTTCGCCAAACCGCTGCTTAGGACTCGGTTGATAACCGAGAGCAAATTGAAAGTTAGGAGTGAATCAAATCTCTTCTTCTGGAATTCGAGTCAAAACGCTTGTAGCAATGATAAAGATGCGTCTTGAACTCGAAAGTTCCATCCACACTCACTGGGTAAGTAGAGGTGGAATTTCTGAAGAGAAGGACACTCCAATATGAGAAACAATATCAAAAGCTAATTTGACAATTAAAGCCCAGGAACACGTCTTTTACACTAACAGATACGTGAGGTTTCATAAATATTTCTTGCCTTTGATACACGAAAACATCTATGACAATCAAATAAAGAAACATGATAACATTTTCTATGAGATTTAAGTGTCGTAGAGGGATTCATTTAACAAGCACAAAAAAAAACAAGTGGGTAAATATATAGGGGAACAGACGGTCAAACGGCTCAAACAACACATTGACCCGACTCGAAGTATAGGTTGAAACGGCTCGGAGCAGCTGTACCGGCTCGGAGCCAGCTGAAACGGCTCGGAGCAGTTGAGACGACACAAACAATGGGGCGAAACGGCTTGGAGCCAGCTGAAACGGCTTGGCTGGCAGAAGTGGGGTCCACGTGTGTACGGTAACGGCTCGGCTCCAACCCATGCACTCGGCTTGGCTCACTGAAGGTACTCGGCTAAGTTCCTTCAACAGGAGCCGATTGTAACGGCTTGGCTATGATCTTTCAAAATTGGTTGGACACGTGGTGTGGACTGCAACATCCTCAAGCCGTTACAGGCTTTGTCGGACACGTGGCACTCAATGGTTGGCTGGTCGTTAAAAGAAAATCTTGTGCCGTTTCAGCATGGGGAAACGGCTTGGCGTGCCGTGTCAATTGGCCAAATTGGAAAAAACAGCGTTGATTTGGCTATTTTCGTGGTTTTCCCTTTCTTTTATTTATTTTGAATCATATGCACTAGATTTGTCTGCTTTGTCAGACGCCTTTTATCTCCAGTGAAGTAATAAACCTACACTATACTACAAAGTTTTGTGCTTCATTACAACAAGTAGATGGGATATTTGAAATAAAGACAAAGTTCATACAGGGATTCCCTGGTTTTTGTTCTGATGGAACTGTTTGAAAGCAATGTAATAATATATAGTAAAGTAGTGGAGAGTTCAAATGAGAAGAATTTTTTTGTAAAAATAAAAAAAAGAAGAAATTTCAACAAATAAGAATGTTTCATTTTACTTCATTTAATTTTTGTATTTAATATTAGTGTAAGGGTATATTGGTAAACATAAATGTATCATTAATTTGTAGTCTTCCTTTTTAATAGCTAACTACATTAAATTTGTAACTTATTTTAAAAAAAACATATTTTTTTCAAAAAAAGAAAAAATATATAATTTAATTGTAGCATAAATTACGAGGTGTGCAGGATGAATTACGAGCTGTGTAGTATAAATTTCAATATGTGTAGGATAAATTTCAAAAGGTGTAAGATAAATATTGATGTGTGTAAGCAAAAATTTAAGTGTGGAGGATAATAGTGTTTATGACTAATTAATTAGTCAAAGATAATAATAAATGAGTTGAGAGAAAAACCATTTAATATTTTACATTTGTACCATTTGTTCTTTTTCTTCTTAATTTAGTTTTCTTCTTAAATGAACCTTTCCCTAGTAAAGTAACCATTATAAGCTTTTAAAAAATCCTTTTTTATATATCCTAAAAATTAACTTTTTTTGATCTCATCATATTAATCTTTTAATCTCCCACCATTAAATACTTCCTTTCTCAAAACGCATTTGACCAATTTGGATAACGGGTCAAAACAGGTTCGGATTGTGGCGGCTCCAGTGGGCATCGAAGACCTAATGTGTTCAGGCCTACATCAAAGCTCAAAGCTGGTCAACGTGACTATTCGGAAGTCAGTGAGTATTTGGGAAGGTAGTAATGAACATTGAACTATTTAAGTATTATATGCAAGTTATTATACACTTATACTTAGGCATCTTATATTTTGCTATAGGCTATGAAAACGATTAAGATAAAGATGGAAAAAAGAGAAGAGACACATCCAAGTTCTATGATGAATATTATGAAAAGGCGCCGCTTGGTTAACGTATTGATTGATACAGTAGAATTTCTTTTAATTGTTCTTAATAGGTAAATTAAGTAGGACTTCGTTTAATTGTTCTTAAAAGGTAAATTAAGATACCTCACGTTGGGTTCGTTGGATTTCCTTTTGATTGTTCATAATTTGTAAGCCCCCGCCGCAACACGGCGGGAGAAAAACCTAGTTAGATGTATTTTTCAATACATCATGCAGGTTCGAAACGCAACATCTTCATGTTTTTTTTTTTGTTTTCAGTGTCTTTAAAACACACTCACATCATTGGCGGATGCAATGTGTTGGTAGTGTTTACATTTTTTTTTACCTAAAATGTTTGCTTTTTTATATATTAGTCTCAAGTGGGGGCAATTCTATTTAGTCTTGGGGGCACTACCATTTAGTCTTGGGACCCACTAGAGAAGATTTAGAACGGATTAACTATGTCAAATCTTCTATTCACCTTTTTACCTTCACACATTCCCACACTATGTCAATATGTACATAGCGAATTACATTCGACGTCTTTTATTTACTTGTTTATCTTTGCGAATTTTTTGTTGGTTATGTTATTTTTTTTTACTTTTGTTGTTTATGTTAATCTTTTGTTTGTTTATGTAAAAATTTATGTGTTATTATCCTATTAGGAGCAAGAGAAAGCTTAATTTTTTTTTTGAAAAAAATCTTTCAATTAATATTCTTCAATCTAATATCTATACCACTAATATTTTTTATCTTTATTTGTTTTCTATACCACTAATATTTTTTATCTTTATTTGTTTTAACCATGATCCATTCTTTATCTAATTAAGAGTTCATTTTTTCTATTCGTACATGGTCCTCGGATTATCAAACATTTTCAGATACGACCCTGGTAACACATACTTTAATAGACCCACTAATAACTCTAAAAAACTAGTATAGAGGATCCGTATGCTGCAACCAGGGACGGACCTACACCTGTTGGTGGGTGGGTAGGCGCACCCCTTGGAAAAAAAGTTAGTGTAACTTTTAGGCAAAAATTTTGATCACACCCTTAAAAGTTTGGTTAAATCTCTCGTCCCGCCCCCATGAACTTTCAAAACCACCAACAAAACTAGATGAAAATAAAAAGTGAAGTTAGAGAACCTGAAAATTCTCAGTCTGCGTAAGTTAACAGAGGCGATGACGATGATAAAAAAGATAATTAATAACCTAATATACAATTGGGCCTCTTTTGAAGTTGACAAAGAATATAACTAACGTAATCTACAGTTAGGTCTTTTATGTTGAAAGCACAACCCAAATTATAACAAATGTTTATATATTCGGTGTAGGACATTGCTAATAAATAAATATTGTGATATAATATTTATCAGATCTTTGAATTTCAAGTAAAGGGTATTAAAAGCACACAAATATTAAGAATAAAGCTAATCTGGCTAAATGTGCATTGTTTAAATGTTTGATTATTTATTTGTGAAAGTAAAATTATGTTTGTTTAATTGTTTTAGTTTATTTGATTGTGGTTAACAAAAAAATTACTACTATATGATTGAATATTTATCGTACTTTTGTTGATTATACGAAATTTAGTTTGGTTATCTTTTTTAAATATGATCTGGCCCGACCCACCGACCGAAAAAAATTATTGCACAGCGAAATAACGTACAACCCTTAAAAATTTTCTCCCTCCATGAACATTTTTTCTAGGTCCGTCACTGGCTGCGACAAACCCGTAATCATATATATGTAATTTAGATAAAATGATAAACCACTTGCGGTGATTCTGTAAAAGTTTAATAGTCATATAACTTAGAATACCCATATAAAATAATATGTGTATTATTTTAGTTGGGTCCAGTATTATTTTAGTCGGAGTGAATTTCAAATTTTGTCATTTATCTATATAACTAATTTCAGACGGTGTCCTTTATCTTTTAAATTGACAAGTTTTGTAATTAAAGTTTTCAAATTCTGCAAGTTATGTCATTTAGCCCTAACCAAGTTAGTTTTTTTTCTGTTAAATTAGATCATGTGCAAAGCACATGAGGGTAATTTTGTCATTTCATCCTTTCATGACTAATTATGCAAATAAATAAATAAATACCTAACCATTTTACGAAATTAAAAATTACTTAAAAAATATTAAACCTCTTTCTCTCTCTCACACACTTCTCTCTCTCTATTGAACTGTCTTCTACTCTTCTTCAACCAGCCACTGCCACAACTAGCCACCCCCAACTGCCATCAATCTCCACCACCATCTACGCCATCACAACCACCATAAGCAACCACCAATCTCCACCACCTTTTACTAGATATGAACGGCGAGACTCCCAAACACCCCTCGTCCTTCCCCCTCCTAAACACGGTGGTTGCTGCAGCGTGAAGCCACCACCGTAAACACCATACTTAAAGGACTCCCAACGTTTCCTCTCTCCTAAACGCACACAAGTGTGTGAGAGGGAAAACAATGATTTTTTAGAAAGAAATGTCGACAATCGGTTTCTAGCGAAAGATCGAAATTCTAGTGTGTTCGCTTCCATTCAAATCTCTCTCTCTCTTTCTCTCCCTTTCAGATCTAGCAGGCAGGTGGTGGCTTTAGAGAGAGTGTCACACCCCAACCGATGGCGGAAACATCGGAGTGAGACGAAGATAGATTGCTCATTACACATAACACTAGAATTTGCGACAAGTATTTAAATAATGAATTTCACTTTATTACTATAAGAACTCAATTACAACATGGAAAGGAAAATACAATTACAACAACTTGAAATGAAAGAATTTCATTACAATAAGTATACAAAATTTAAAATGAGTATCTAGGCATCCTACTATGTTCCATGCATCGTCAACATCATCATAAACCTGCAACATGTTTTAAAAGCATAGTTCAATACAAAAGTATTGGCAAGTATACAAGTTTGGTGTTCTAGCATATAAGTATAAAAATGATAATGAACAATCCACATGGCAAACCTAGTTATCAAGATTAATGTATAAACTGGCATGTGTATATACTAGTCAAACCAAAGTTGAAACTCAATAAGCTCTTAACATAACCCAACGTTCACAGGCGGTGCATTATTCCTATAGCGCTATATATGTTAAGGATAGGCTCGTACGAAGTTAATGATAAGTCTAACACAAAACGAACAAACCCAGAAGATATGAATCAAGCATAACATAATAGTAAGCATGTATTGGATTGTTTGTATGTATGTTTGCATAAAGTATGTATGTTATGTGTGTTTTTGTATGTGTAATCAAAAATTTAGGTATCCGTACAATTAATTAATCTCGATTAGTGCTTAATGACTGTGCTGAAATTACAATTAACTGCATTCTGATTACTGCCATACACAAACATGTGCATCATACATTGTCAAATGTCATACCAATATTGCATGAAAGCTATATTGCCTCAAATGATGCATTAACTACAATTAGCACAGTTATCTGATAAATCGGGAATATGCTGACGAAGTTCAGTACATAGACAGGCAGTGTGTTGAGACACAGAATGAGCTAGAAATTAAGTACTACACTAGTATAGTGTGTAGGAAAGTAAGGATCCCAAAACTATCTTCCTAGTAATAGTTTAAGTGCCGGAAAGTGCCTAAAACTCACATAAAGTGCTGAATTCAGCATTTAAACACACTAAAATTATGCAGAAACATGGTTAAATGGTCCTGAATGCTTTCCGAAGTGTCAGGAATCAAAAGTGTCACAAAAGGGTACATAAAGCACACTAAACTGCAAGTTTAGCACCTTAACAAACCAGTATCCAACCGAACAACCGGACACTACCCGAAACATCAAATTTACACTAGAAGCACTGTTTTAATGTTTCCAAGCTAGTTATGATCCCCGAACATCATAACACCTCCTAAAAATATCTAATAACTGAAACACGTAACCGATACTTGAATTTCAACTAGATTGAAACTAAATGGTTAAAACCTAAGCTAGACCCCCCCCCCCCACCTAGTTCACGGCCATACAAGGGCCCCACCTTGTTGATTTTATTTCAATATAAAATTAGATATGGTCTCCTCTTTATTGACATGTTACACAAGGGATTAATCTAAGAACTTGGTTATAAGTAGGAACCTTTGTTCATAACATTCATTAGCTCACACACACTAACACACACCACTCCTTCTTCCTCCCTTGCTCACTCTCGGCCGAACACAAGCACCCCCACCATCATCATCATCCATCCAATCTCATCCATTCTAAGCACATACAAGGGTGATAAAGTTCATACAAGGAAGCTTGGTGGCTTTGGATCTTGAAGGACCTCTCTTGTTAGCTTTTATCCTCTTCATTTCTACACTTGAATCATCCCTAGCCTTGAGCTAGTGGTAAGATCCTTGTACACTCCATTTTACTTCTATTTTAGTAGGTTAAAAGATGTTACAAGTAACTAATCTTGAAGAACACTAAAGATCATGAGAAGTAAATATGAACATAAGCTTAAAATGTGAAGTAATCTTGATGAATATGAGTTGTTATGCTTGTTGATCATTGATTGTTTGTAGAAATGATGTTGATCATCATATGATCTTGCTAGATCATGATTGAAAACATAATCTAGCAAGATGTGAGAATAGAAATTGTTGTAGGATGATGGATCATCCACACATAAAGCATGAACTTGAAAGAAACATAATGTTTTCTTGTAAAGTAATGATCAAAGTATATTGTTAATATTGTAGACCTAAATATTTCATGGATTATTCTAAAGAAACCAAGTTAAAATATAAGTTTTGTTAAAACTTGGTTCTTACATGAACAAACACTATTTTTGGTGGTTAAACAAGTGTAGAAACACTTGTATAACAAGAAAATTTCATAAAGAAACATTTTTATAAAACATGATTACAAGTTGTAAACATCTAAATCCTTTAAGAATGAAGATTTTAAATAAACAACCACAATTTAAAGGGTAACTAAACTTACTAAACACACTACCAAGTTACTACAAATTTTCATAAACTTTCAAGTTCATGAAGTGGTAGATTAAGCATGGTTTTGGCAAAATTGGTAAGTGTAAGTTGTTTAGAGTTGATTGTAAATTGATTGTGATGATTTTACAAAAGAAAATGATATGCTTGAAAGCATGGAAACCTCCATTTTTAGGGGAAACTAGGGCAAAATTTTTTTTAAAAAATAAACACTTAGAAAAATATTTTCAAACAAATATTTACAAAGTGTATTTTAAACCATAAATTGTTACATAAACTTTGCCATAAATTTTGGTTACAAAAATACAAATATTGGAAGTTGGTTTTTATAAATAAAAAGTAACTAAACATGTATTTAGAACATATATATTTAAAAGACACACGTGTGTGAATATTTGTATACTTTGTGTAATAGTTATATTATTTTAGGACTTGAAATAATATAACTCACAAAAACACCAAGAATTATAATCCAAAATATTACCAAAATCCCAAGGAATAAGCATACAAGTTACACACAAAATATTGGGGAACCGAACAAGAAATGTAACTTACAAAATATTCCGGAAAATATGTTCACAAAGTATATTTTGGTAAATAATATTTTGGATACAAAGGAATAAAAATATGATTTTCACAATTACTTCAAGAGTATATCATATTTTGAAAAGGGAAAAATATAGCATTTTTGACAAGTATAAAAATATATATTTTCCTTGGAATTATTAGAAGATATATTATTTTTGGGAAAAAATATATATTTTCTTGAGTAAACTTGAAATACATTTTTTTTGGATAAAAATAAGGTTATAAATATTTTCTAAGTTAGACTTGAAAATATATTATTTTGGAACTACAAATATTTTTGCCAAAAGAAAAATTATAAATAATTTTTCTAAGTAATATTCCTTAAAATATATATTTTGGAAATATATATTGGATATTTATTAAAGATAATATTCCGGAATAATTAATGCAAAATTAAGTATGAGGATACTTAATAAATACAATAAAAATACATATTCTTGCACGTATTGTTGATGCACGAGAATGTCTGTTGACTACATCTTCATCAAGTCTTAGTTCAAGAAAGTCAAGATTAGATCTTAGATGTCAAATTAGGGTTTTAGTTTTAAGTTTAGAAAGTGTTTCAAGGGATTCCGTTTGAAAACAATGTTTTATAGAGGGTTCCGTTTGAAACTGAGGGTTCCGTTTGAGTTCATTGTTTGAACACAGGGTTCCGTTTGAATCTATAGTTTGAACATGTTATGTAAGTTTCAAACGGAAGGGTCATAGGTCTATAAATAGGAGTGTGAGTGTCACATTTCAAACGGAACCGTAGGAGATCATTGTGTGTATCACGAAGTGCTGTCGGATTTTCATCAGAACAAGTTGTAAAAGCACGTTAATCAATCAGAAAAGAAGAATTAAAGAATATAAGCTGTTTTGGACGTCATTTACTTTGATTCCGCCTTAGTAATTGATGTTGAACTACCTTAACTGACTTTCAGGGTCACGTACACGATCCAACAAGTGGTATCAGAGCTCAGGACAAGGAGTTCATACCGAATACAGCTGAAAATCATCGGATTATCTCACTTCTACCTTTCTTTTCTGATTTTAACTAGTTCTCACGGTCAAAATGGCTTGAAACGATCACATAACAAACGAAATTCACTATTAATCAATCCTTGAAAGTTTGAAATCAAAAATCGACCTAAAACTAACTGAAATTGTTCATACCGTTTGAAAAATTTTGCGAGGTAATGACGTCATCGTTTGAAATTGACTTCATCGTTTGAAATTGACTCCATCGTTTGAAATTGACTCCATCGTTTGAAAATACAAGTTTATCGTTTGAAAATGGGTTCTGTCGTTTGAAACTAACTGATCGTTTGAAACTATCGTTTGAAAAGGTTCATCGTTTGAAATGTGTATCGTTTGAACTATTGTCGTTTGAAACTATCATCGTTTGAAACTAGTGTTATTTCAAACGAAACAGCTATCGTTTGAAACCATTATCGTTTGAAATAGTTATCGTTTGAAAAGTTGTTGTTTGAAACTTTTAGTATTTCAAACGAATCAGACTATTCCGTTTGAACAAGTTCTTATATTTTTCAAAATCAAAATTTGTCTAAGTGTTGTTTGATTTTACAGGTACATTCACAATGGATGATATTTTCTTAAACCCGTTTAGCGACATGTACGCGTTTGCTGGAGATTCCGGAAATATTGATGCTTCATCAAGCAATGTGAATGAGAATAAACAAAACGAGAAGAAAAAGGAAGCTTGGGAATCGGAAAGCGCCTTCGGAACGTTCAATAAACCTCCAAAGCTAATGGCTATCGAGGAGTACAGTCGTTGGTCCAGAAAGTTTGAAGATTGGATGATGGCATTCGCATTTACAAGCTGGAAAAGTCTGAAAAATGGTTATGACCAAGGAAACAAGAATGGGGAAGTTTTAACAGGATCTGATGAGATTGATTCATTCGTAGCCGAACAAAAGTGTGTGGCGTTGTTATTTCAGTCTGTTCGGGAGGATATCATCTCATTGATAGACTATAAAAACGCTAAAGATCTTTGGGCAAAGTTAGAAAAGAAATGTGTCGGTAGTCAAGAAATTAAGAAAAACAAAAAGAAACTTCTTAGAAAAGAATTTGATCTGTTTGGTTGTATAAAGAACGAGTCAGTGTGTAAAATGATAGAACGGTTTGGTCATCTGAAGCTGGAATTAGTAAGACATGGTATTGATATTCCTGAAGAAGATCTTATCGACAAATTGTTCGATTCGTTGCCTGACGAGATGGATTGGAGATATTATGCGCTGATGCTGAAGAATACCATCAAAGAACCAGAAAAGCTGACATTAGATTTGCTGATTGAAAAACTCGAGAGTCATGAGCTGGAGTTGAAGAAGACGTACAAAGTTAATCATTCATCTTATCAGCAGAATCTGGATCTATATTATCCAAAGAGCATGATGCCGAAAGCTACTTCACCAAAAACTGCATTTTCTGCTGAAAATGTGTCGACAGCAGGCAAAGAAAGTCAAAGTGGTCAAAGCAGTGGAAGTCACAGTGGTTTTCACAGTGGATCTTCATCTTCTGGAAATACTGATGCAAAGAATCGTTTTCAATGCAACATTGCAATAGACTTGAAGAATGCTCAAAATTTTGATGAAGAGTCGGCAAAGCAGCAAATGATCTTTCTAGCATCGATGTTGGAATCGTATGAAGGATTGGTAGCTGGGAAGATTGGCAATACAAATCTGACGAAAGAAGATTACGATCAGATTGATCCGGAGGAAATGGAACTGATCGATATTCGTTGGGCCATGGCAAGTGCTGTTCGTCGTGCACAAAGATTCATGGAAATTACTGGCAGAAAAACAATTGGTGGTGCTTCTACCAAGCTGGGGTTCGATAAATCGAAGGTGACTTGCTTCAAGTGTAAGCAGAAGGGTCATTTCAAGAGAGAATGCCGAAATGCTTATGTTGATGAGTCGGAGAATCCTTTCAGAGATGATTACTACAAGAAGGCGATTTATCACCAGAATAAATCCGAGCCGCCTAGATTGAAGCAGGTTGAAGACAACAGAGAGAAATCTAGAGCTCTTGCAGTGATTTATGATGATGAAGGATATGATTGGAGTCAAGAGATTCTACCAGAAGAAGATGCGGTTGGTTACGCATTCATGGCGAAAAATGAACCTATTCCATGGAAAGATGAGAGAACTGAAGAGCAGAAGTATAAATACAGAAAAATGATTTCGGAAAACAAAATTACTAGACTTTCTAGAATCTTTTGGGATGCAA
Source organism: Helianthus tuberosus (assembly GCA_030545235.1). Lineage (NCBI taxonomy): Eukaryota > Viridiplantae > Streptophyta > Magnoliopsida > Asterales > Asteraceae > Helianthus > Helianthus tuberosus. The sequence goes on along the minus strand of JARYGA010040891.1, from coordinate 2,382 downwards.
AGAGAGCCAACAGATGGGATCCAGACAGAGAGTGTTATCTTGGTGAGTATGGAAATATTGTAGTTGATCACAAAACTCTTGATATAGAAGTCTTAATCAAGGAAATGAAAGAAAATGATGAGTATTGGCAACACAAATGGTGGGGAACTCCAACTTCGAAAATGATTGAAGAAGAGAAAGAAAGAAAGGAGAAAGAAGAGATAGAAGGAAAAGAATCCAAGAAGATTGATACTGGAGTTATCGATACTACGCAGGAGTTGAATGCAGAGAATCTGGGAAAAATGGCTGACAAAGTGCTAGCTGCCAAAGCACTTGAGGTAGACTCTAACTCCGTGTCTGAGTCAAAAAGCCAGGTCAGTTCAGATGTGTCAACAAATGCGTCAGGTAAAAAGATTGAAGGAAATGCTGATTGCAAAAATTGCAACAAAGAGTGCAAATTTTGTAGCACAGTCACGTATCTCAACATTAAGAAAGTTGAAGATCTGACAGCAAAGGTCAGAAATGTTGAGAATCAGATTCTTGATCGTGAAAAAACGGTTAGAGCTTCAACTGAACGGATAAAAGAATTAACTGCTCATATTGAAACTGATAAAATTGATCATGACAAAATAAAACAAGAAAATGAAAAGTTGATTCTTGAAAACCGTCAGATTTCTGAAAAATTTGAAAAACTCAAAAGCACAATGAAAGATTGTGATGATCGAAATGGTAAAACTTTTAAAGAAAATGAACATTTAAAAGCAGTGCTTAGAGTTAAAGAAGAATCAATCAACAAACAACTGGATGAAATCGCTAAATTGAAACTTAAAGTTCAAGAGGCTGTAATCGAAAACGAGCGAATCCAGTTGAAGCTTAACAGTTACAGCACCGCAAGATTTGTTTTGCAACATATCATTCCCAAACCCATTGGGAAAGATAAAGCGGGCGAAGATGTGTATTCTGATGGAACTGGGGTGGGTTTTCATCAAGTACCACCACCTGTTCTTCATAATTACACTAAAAAGCAGTCTGGTTTGGTTGAAATTGAGGAAGGAAAAGAAGTTAAACTTCCGGAGAACATTGATGTTACTTTTTCTACATCATCTGATGATAGTGTTCAGACAGAGATTGTTAAGAGTACAGCTGAAAGTGTTTTAATGTCTGATTCAGCTGAAGATGATGAGTGTTTCTTGGACAAATACATTCCGAAATCAAAGTCCAAAAACAACTTAAGTGATGAACCGGGTCTTGTGATGTACAAGATGGCTGGATCTGATAAGTTGTATTCGGATTCTGAATTTCCCATTGAGAATGTTAATGTGAAAAAGTTGACGAATGTTTTCAAATTGGTTGAAGTTGAGTTGTCAGAAGTGAACAGTTTGTGTCAAACAAAAAGGCAAATGAATTTTGAGAAAGATAAAGCTTATTACAAAAAGCCTGTTGTTCCACCACGTTTTTATAATAACAATCGAAACAATTGGTCGGGTGGTTATCGGGGTGGTAATAGTTATCAGAAAAAGAGTTTTCAAAACAAGAGGTTTGCTGAAAAGAAGGTGTTTGTGAGCAGTTCAAGTTCACTTTCTGATGAGGAAAATGAAATTTTTTCAAAATCAAACAAAGAGTTCTTTGAGAAAAGAGCTTCACATTATCAGTCTGAAGGCACAAGTCGAGTTGTTGATACTCGTACATGTTTCAGATGTAATCAAGTTGGTCACATTGCAAGAAAGTGTACCAATGTGAAGCCTAAGACTGAAAATGTGAAGTTTCAACAGAAGAAAGTTGATGTAAAGGGTAAAGCACCAATCGTTGTTGAGAAAAAGAGTGTGAAAAATAACAACATCAAAGTGAAAAATGAACCTGTAAAGAAAGTGGTAACTAAAAATGACAAGTTTTATAAACAGGTTGCATTATCTCAACAAGTTTGGAAACCAAAAACTGAAATGAAAATTTCAACTTCTGAAGTGAAAAAGGCTGATAAATCAATTTCGGTTGATTATGATGCAAATTTTCCACCTTTGAAGGCTGAAAATTTCAAAATTCAAATTGCGAGAGTCAAGGTTACACCTAAGGCTGATGAGGCCTGGGTGGACACCATGTTCGAATAAGCAGTTTGAATTGCCGGAGCTTCCTTGTTCGCGAAGCATGAATCGGCATCTTTATTGTAGTTGGTTAAATTGTAGTTTATTTTGTGCAGGATCTTCCACAACTGATATCCAGATGGATTATGGATAGTGGTGCATCTCGACATATGACAGGAAAAACTGCATTGCTGTATGATGTGAGAAACATTAATGGTGGTTATGTGGGATTTGCTGGTCATGAAGGTGGTAGAATTGTTGGTGAAGGAACGTTATCCAATGGGATTGTAACGTTTGAGAGAGTTAACTACATCACTGAGCTGGA